>VZUI01032040.1:5413-21954 GCA_013401135.1 Cettia cetti
TTCCCCCCCCCCCCCCCCCCCAAATGCTTTGTTAGCTTTTCTTACATCTTTAAATATTGGACTTCTCAGCTCTGTTCCATTTTCCCTATCCCTGCATCTTGTCTATCTTGCAGTGTCTACCCAGATTACTCCCTGTCCTTGAGTTTTCTTCACATGATTCCTCATCCCCCTTCAGATGTTCCTCCTTGTCTTTTTCCTGCATGTACTAATTATCTACTTGCCCATTTTCTCCATCCCTCCTCTTCCCTCAACATGGTTATGAAACCAAGACAGAAATTCATGTTTTCTAGTTCATAGGGTAAAAGTTTGGTTAAAAGTGTAAGAACAACTTTAACACAATATAGTGTGGACACAGCTAATATTGATTTGATTGAACTTGATAAGATTCTTGGAGGAGAGGAAAATTTTTCACAATGAAAACCATCAGCCACTAAAATAATTTCCCCAGGAAAGTGGTGGATTCCTCAATGCTGGATGCTTTTAGGATTTGGCTGGACAGGATGCTAGGTCATCCTAGTCTAGACCATGCTTTTGTTGAGAAAAATTCATGATCCTTGAGGTTCCTTCCAGCCTGGTATTCTGTGATTCAGTGATTGATTTCACTCTGGATCTTGCAACATGTCTTGCACCATGGGGCAAGTACTTATGTACATATGTAGTCATTCATGCATATCAAATTTTGCCTGTGGCCTATCTGTCTCTTCCCACTCACTTCCCAGTAGTTTGATGTACTGTTGCAGTTGTATAAATATGCTTTAACCTGGAACACCCCAATTGCTCTGGTTTAATTTTTTAATTTCTTCATGAAGACTTGAGTTACTCAGTGAATATTGCTGCTACGGCAGTTTAGTGGAGGTGGGCTGGGCACTGATTAGCAAGGATTTTCTGATCCATTCTGTGTCCTGTGCTCATTTGCCAAGGGTGAGGTAATGGAGCAATTAGAAAAGGAGAGAATCTGCATTTAGTGCTGCTGAACCTTGGCTCAGTGGGGATGGTAGTTGTGTGCTTGGTCTGTCGGCTGCCCTGGGCCACTGGGCAGCAGTTCTTTTGGATGGTGAAGTCCATCTGCTGGTCCTTTGGGATGGGCATGCACAAGGCAAAATGGCTTTAAATCTAAGTGTGATCTTAACTGACTTGTTCACTGTTACACAGCATTATTAATAAATTGTGTAGTTTTTGGATTTATTACTGAAAAGCCCTTCAAAAGTACCACCTATAGCAATGAATATAAAATTGAATGCCATTTGACTAACATGCTTCAGTTTCAGCCAGCAAAAATTCTGGAAAATCTGAAAACTTACTCAATTGCAGTTGGAACCTGGGCTGAGAAGGATTACTTTTCTTTTAACATTAGGCTTGGAGGAGAAGGACTGTAAATAGCAACCTTCATTACTGTGCATCAGGGCATGAAGAAATGTTTCGATAAGTAGGTGTGTGTCATGTTTAGTATTTGCTAATATAAATTAGATTGTGTATTCTGAGTATCTGTTAGTTAGACTAGGAGAGAGTTTGAGTGTTGTCAAACATAATAACAGCTGTGTGGAAAGCAGACTGACAACAAATCACTAACAGAATAATCCCAAGGAGTTTTTCAGCGGTGAATTCCATGGTTACTTTCTTTTGATGAGAATATCACCTTGGAACTAGTCTTTAAGCAGCACAGCCAGGATGCTAGGACTTGGGGAGTAGTTTAACAGAGCAGCATGTCAGTAAATTTCTGGTATAGCACTGTGCTCCATCCCTCTTATAGGATATTGTAGAGAACTATCAATGTAGTACCCAGATTTAAAGTGTAATTGTGCTGCTGATGGGATGTGAACAGAGTATGACCTTGCAAATAATGAATTTTGGTGTCTTTGATCACTTGATGAGCAGTAGCATTGGTAAGCTCTAGGGGCAGAGACCACTTCACTGCACTGTCTCCAGCCACCTCTTCAGGATGATCTGTGCTAGCCTCACAATGCTGACTTGTGTGTGAGTCAATAGAAGTCCTTGTCAGACTAACTAAAAGTATTTAAACTGACTGCCATCTTCTCTTGCTGTAAAAACAAAGCTGTAATATACTTCTTAAATTGGCAAACTGCCATCAGTTTCCTTACAAACCTGGCAAATTGTGTGTGAGTGCAGATTTGGTACCTGTCAGAGGCCACTTTGAGCCTAATATCAGTTTCTTAACTCCTAAGGTAAAGTTTCTCTACTTTTCTGGTGTTGAAAAGATAATTTTTTTCTTTCTTTTTCCATGAAAGAAAGAGGCTGGGTTTGCTGTCTACTTTGGTCGTGTATCAACTGAGAAGTTCTTGTGGTCTGTGTCACTGCAGAATACCAGATTCAAAAGGTGGCAAGAACTAAGTGCTTAGAGCATTACAGAACCTGGAATCCTCACTTTTGAGGGAAATTCTGCTTTAACAATACAGCAACCAAAATATCTTGTTCCAGCATGAAATAAAACACCCACTCACAAGAGTCAATTGCTTATGAAGCAAAATTCTGAAAGCTTGCATTTCAAACTAAAATGCTTTGTTCAGATGCCTTTTTCATTTCATATTATGTAACGAGCTATTTTCAAGTAAGATGATAAAATGTTTAATGCTAAAAAGAGTCAAGATCATGCTTTTAGCATTTGGAAATCTGTTTTTATCAAAGATGACATTTTGTTGTGAAGGACTTTGCTTTCCACAGACTGATAATTTATGTCAGACCTTTCCATTAAAGTGGTTTCAACCAACTATATTACAGGGATCTTCCTGAGAACATTCAGCAAGCCGTCTCTGCTGCTCAGCACTGGGATTGCCAGGCTGGTTAGGGAGCTGAGGAGCCCACATGCATTCCTAAGCCATATGTTTTCCTTCTGAGTCTGTAGGGATTATATGAATCCCCACTTTTCTGTGTCACATACTTTCCCAACTACTTTGTCCCTAACTCTCACCACTGAAGTGTCTTATGTCTGCCAAAAGTACCTCCCAGCCTCCTCAGAATACCATCTCATAATTGGCTAGAATTTGAGCAATTCTTGAAAATGGCTTTTATCATGAGCTCCTTCAGCCATATTCTTCAGGATTTAACTAAGCAAACTCTGAGTAGCTGCTTTGACTAGCATCAGAAGCCAGAGGTAAGATTGCCTTTGTTAAAGGCCCTGTTTCAAGTGACTCAGGGCTGTGCTCAGTATCAGCACAGGGTATGAGACCACACCTGACTGGCACTTTTCTCTTTTAACTGTCACTCTGCTGCTGCCATTAATAGGGAATTGGCTGCATTCAGAGCTGGGGTCACTGCTGCTGGTAAATTCCCGGGGAGTGTGGAGTCTGCTGACTAAGAGATCATTATGTCCTTGAGGAAGGTGCTGCCTTCTGGCTCACTGCTGCCACTCATTTTCCAGTTCAGTGAGCTGCTGTGTCTGGAGGGGGTGAGATTTTCCTCAAAGGGAGATGCCAGGGGTCCAGGGCTAGGTGGAAGCTGAGCAAAAGAAGCAGCTGACCTCAGAGTACTCGCCTCTGAGAAGAGAGAGCCTTCAGTTGCCTGTTCACTTCTGCCTGTTGGGCTTCAGACTTGGCCCCAAATGTGCCTCACACAGAAAGAGGTGGCTGCTGTGAGACATACCAGCCCTTCAGCCACAGAAATGTGGTGAGACCTAGGAGACAGACCCTGGTCAACCAGCTGTGGTGTCCCATTTCTCTATAAGCTGTGGGCCCTGTGAAATGGATAGCCATGCTCCTGCAGCCTTCCATCTCACCCCACTTGGAATGCTTGCCCTGGGAGATGGCAGACATCTGGGGTGAGGGTGTTGTGGGGCTAAATTGGCTTGTCTGAAGTGTGTTGTGTAGGTGTGTTCTGTAGTTGGCCTCAGCCTCTAAAATGAAAGGTGCATCATGCAATGGCCACCTGAGGTGGTGAGAGAATCAGCCACTGATTTTCTAACTACAAATTAGTTCTTTTCTCCCTCCCTCCCTCCCTCCTTTCCTCTCTAATAAATAGTTCATCAGTATTTTTTAATGATGTAGAAACTTGGTGGGATAGTAACAGCTGAATGTGGTTACAACATAAAAAAATATTTTGAAGAATAAATATTTCATTGTTTATCATGGAACTGAACAGTAAATTCAGTAAATCATTCTGTAAGCAATAATCTGGCTGCTCAATCTAGGCCTGCTTTACTACAGAAAATACAGATTGTTCAGTGTAGGGATGTACAGATCACAGAGTCACAATCAAATTCTTGTCCTGCATTTGGTGTAGGATGTTGTAACTATCCTTTGTCAGTGTGCTAGCAGCTGTGACAACAATGAAATTGGTTGAATTATTGCAACACTGGAGGTTGTGTTTATTTTGGGTATGCATACAACCTGGAGGCTGACTGCTTAGGTGCTTCTCCATATTTTCTGTGTAACAGTAATCCTGTTGCTGTTGCAAAATCATAGCTAACCTCACAGGATTAGCTTTGCAATGCACGTAGAATTTTAACTCCACTGAATTACACTTTTCCTAACAGCTGTGCCATGAGAAGTTGATGCATTGGAAAGTGCTTGTTATATAAAATACTTCCTTAGTATTAGAAATAGGGATTAATGCAACAGATTATTGTGTGTGGAGCTTTTTGGATTACTTATCAAACCATACTTGCAGTATTTCTATACTAATTTGCCTGCAAAAAGTGGTTCTCAAACCAGCAATCTCTTGTTTCTCTGGTACTGCAGTAACTTTGGAAGGTGGGATTTCATTAGCTCCAATTGAGGAGGCATGCTGAAGGAAGGATGCTGCTGTTTGGAGACAACAAAATCAGAACAGCCTGTTCTCTGTCTACAGTCCCTGTCAGGCAGTTATGACAGTAGAAATAACTGGCAGGCACTGCTGTTCCCTCTGCTCATTTGCAGCTACTCAGATGAATACCCGATCAATGGTAAAGTTTAATAGTCTAATAGTTCCCTGGAAGGGCTTTTATTCAGTCACCCAGGGATTATTGTGATTAAATGAGGTGAAGTACCAATTTCCATGTAGGTTCAGGGAGAGTGTGAAACAGCTGCTCCTGCTGCAGCCCAGCAGCTGCATGTCTGCCCTGGGGCAGGGTGAGTGTTGGCCATGGGGGCAGGAGTGGGGTGCAGGGCTCAGCTGAGCAAAGGGCTCAGCCTGCATGCCTGTGTGCATAAGTGTGCACACATTCGTGTGCTTTGCTGCGAGGCATTTCAGCGTCCAGGCTAGAACCTAGGAGTTCATTGCACTAACTGGTAATTTGCAAGGAGGCTGGCTCTACAACCGGTGGGGCCAAAGGCCACATTGGAAGCAGTGATGTGCGAGAAATGCACCTGAGTACATTCATATTTCACAAATCTTTCCAGTTCTGAACTGATGGTAGATCTGCTCCAATACCTGCAGGTAGCAAGAGCCACGGCATCTGTGGCAAATGTTGGACAATCAACATGTAAGGGTTTGTGTGTATAAGCTCACAGCAGGGGTGGCTCTGTGAGCTGCGTAACTGTAATATAATGTCATTTCAGTTTTTAATCTTTTTCTGACAAGCTTTTGCATGTGGAAACAGCCTGAGAGAAAAAGTTCTCTTAGATTGTATGCATAGTCTTTCACACTTGCCTTGCTGAGCACTGCTTCCTTTTATTCTGCTGGGGGTTACACTTCTGTACAAGAAACTATGCTGTTCTTTTTCCTACTGAAATGCTCTTTTCTAAAAAAATACCAAAAAAATAACATTGTGAACTTGTAAGAGGGTTAATGGTGCTTCAGTGAAAATACCCTACAGTGTGTATGGCCTTTAAGTAACACAGATGCATTTTATCTCCAAGTGTACACACTAAACATTTTTTGGTCGCATTAGCCTTTGAAGAAAAGATTTCCTGGATACTGAAGATCAAATGGAGGATAACAGCTGCTTGGGATAATTAGTGCTAGGAATAGACTGATTTATGGAGCATCAAGCAGTGCCAGCAGCTATGTTTCTGCAGCTTTGAGATAGCTTGGTATTTAAAAACAAGATGCTAGAAACGTGGGCTGTGGAACTTAGTCTGTTTGGATCAATAGTCCTGCTTATAATTCTGCACTGGAGCAGCTCTGAAGGAAGAGTTAAATATGAATCTCAGATTTTTAAAATGTTTTTCTCCTTGAAGCTGTTAATAACCAGAATTTGATTTACTGAGCAGTAAGTGAGCGCTCCTCACATACCCTTGAAATTTGCCAGAGAAGACAAGTCTGTGTTCCATCTTCACATTAGATCATCTTATTTACAAGCCGATCATTTATCTTTTTCTTAGTAAAAATTGGAACCTTCTTGCTATGTTTTGTTAGCAGTGAAACAGCTCCTAAATTTAGTTGTCTATAAAGTAGTGGTAACTTCCTAAAATCACAGAACCTGGTACTGAGCAACATGTTTTCTTTGCCATCCATACAATATGTGTGACCAAATACAGAGTGTGAACACTTTTTGGTTCTTGGGCTGGATTAGGCATCATTAATAGCTGACATTTTATTTTCATGTGTGTGTTTATGTGGTTTTCATTGTTTGGTTGATTTTTAGGGTTTTTTTTTCCCCCAACATGTTACTCCTAATTTCTTGTCTTAGCCAATGCTCATTGGCAGAAATAGCTGTTGGACCTTAGGTCCTGATGGAAAAATAATTATACAGTGAAACTAAAGAAGTCAGAGTGGGGAGATAATCAATGAACAGAGCTGATATTTTTTAAAATGTATACTAATCTGAAGAGCTAATTATTACTGATATTTATAATATTATCTAGAGAGGTCTAGAAGTCAGGTACCTATTGAGCTGGACAAACTAGACATCACTGGACAAATAGATGATATGAGACTCTTTGAGAAACAAACTTAATGGGACAAGATTACTTGAAGGCTGGCAGAAGAAGCATGTGTTTAAAGAAATGAAGTGAGTTGTCCTGAGCTATACAGTAGTAAGTTTAGAGTCAGAGCTTTACTGTTAGCCAAACTTGTGCTTGTGTGGTGTTGTGCATGCTCAAAATCAATTTTAATGGCTCTAGGCTTCAGTACTAAATGAGCCTTTGATTAATCCTAAACACATCCAATTCAATAAACTTGCCCTGTAAGTGTAGGTTATGAACTGAAGTTTTATCATTTAGCTGTTGAGTCTAAAATCTTTGAGTAGTAATGTTGTTGGAACTGGTAACTATTTTCTCTTCTTCATCTTACAAGCTTCCTTAAAAAAACTGTCTGTGTCAAATTTGCTTAAATGACTAACGTGTATTTTTTTCAGGAAGTGGAGGTGATGATTTGAGGTTCTTTTGCTTTGCTAGCTGCTAGCTGCTTCTGTTTCCAACACTTGGAGAGTATGCTCTGTGAAGCTGTGGCCCACTTGGGAGATGAAGAGAATTAGGTGGTCTGGAGGACTTGGGGTTGCAATAGTTTCATGTACATGCAAATCTTTATGGAACTAGTGGCATCTACAAATGGGAACCAATGCATACGGGATCCAGAAACTGGAGTGGTGGTGCAGGCCTTGCTATTGACTGATCAAGGTTTGTGTTTCCAGGTGCTCTATGGTGCTTGTATGAACTTCTCCAGGAGTCAGCACCATTCCCCTCCCCAACTCCAGAAAGGGTCATGTTGCTGTTCCTGTGGAGGCCATGTGAACTGGGAGAGAGGATCTGTGCTGGAAGCTGGTCTCTTATCCTTGGGACTTTGCTACATGTCTAATGAAAGCCTTCCATAGGCTGAACCTAGTCTTTGCTACATGTCCTTAGCATTACTGCAAAAAAGTATGAATCAATGTATGAACTTTTATGTATAAATGTGGTCTATTTCCAAAATTCCTAGCCCAAAGCAAAGAGATTTTGTCATTAATAATTTTTCAAACTTTGGCAATTAATTTTTGATCTAAAATCTTTCCAGGTGTTCTATTTGTGGATAAACCTTGTCTTGGGGGTATGGGATTATTTTGCTTTTTTAAATTATGTTGGGCAGATAAAAATCCTGCTGTTTCTGAAATAGCAGTTCAGATCAATGAAACTGGTGATTCACACTATAAAATTCAATTTGTATGCTAGGTGCTAAGCAAATAATCAGATTCTAATAAAGGAAGAGAAGTTCAGTTTTCGATCTGGGACCTGCTATGACCTCCATTTTTCTGCAATATTATCTTAAGCATAACTACAAATAATACCTGTCAGAACTACAAATAATACCTGTCAGAATTCTTTTGTTCATGTATTGCATTAGTTTTTCTGCTGAGTTGGTGGCTTATTTTTTTAAATTACCATGTGGCATTTAAGCGGGATTCTGAAGTGTGAGTACTGGCCAAGATATGCATTTACTTCATATTGTTTAGCAAGGTTAGGAAACATTTCTTAACTTCCATAATCATACTTTTCAGTAATATTTTTTTTTATTCTGTAGGCCTCCTCAACAATTTTTCTTCATAATATATGCCTTACCAAAATAATGTTTTGATTTTCTTTTGTAGACACAATTTCTCTGACAAAAGGGTCATTTGCTCTTAGTTCAGTTCATTACTTTGAATTTAATTTAAGAGGCGTTCTCTCTATATTTTATCGACCATGCAAGCATTGCTATGACTTTTATTCCAGTTGTTAACTCTAGACTTTATGCTACTGGTTACTACACCAGTTAAAATATATGGTTACATCTTTTAGCTTGCTCATGAGATGCAGCTGTCTACTCTAGCTTTACTGCTATAGTTGACACATGAAGGCAATAAGTAAAATAAATTGATTCTCTGGCTTCTTTTATTTTTTTATCAGTGTTCCTCAAGTGGCAATTATAATTTCAGAGTTTTATACATTTGAACCAAATTTTAAAAATGCAATAATTATGAAACCTAGATGCTGTTGTTGAATTACAGACACATGGCCAATTCTACAACATGGAGATATCTATCCACTTATCTATCATTTTTCTCTGATTAAGAGCTTATTAGAAGCATGTGAAACATAATATTTGGAAGCTTCTGCATGCACCTTTTTTCGTTGAGTGTACTCTCCTCCTTTTGGAAGAAAACATATATATGAACAAAGAATTAAACATAAAGTGGACTTCAGTGTTGGATTAATCACCTATTTTAGTGTTTGTACATATGTGTTCATGAATGCTAGTGTGTGTGCTTTTCTTATGGTCATTGAAGATCTAGTCTGTCTTCCTGTTGTTGCTTTCATATCCAAAACTCTTCTCAACCTGCTTTTTTGCTCTGTTGCCCCATCCTTATAATTTCTTACTTTGTATTCAAGCTTGGCTTATGCCTCCTACCTCCATCCCACATGTGTTTTAAAACAACTACATTTTCAATTTTCCCCCCATGCTGGCATTGCCTTATAGATGTTTCACCATGTTTAACATGTTGATGATTAAAACCTGATCTTTTAGCACTGTCTTTGACCTTATGTGTTCATGGTGTGTCTCTTGGAGTTCATCTGTGCCATGAAGGCCATGGAAACAATAGCAGCTCTTACATTAAGAATACTGTCCACTATGGTTTTCTATATCATCTGGCTGTCGACCTGTACTTCTCTGTCTGATAATGTGTTTTCTCTTTTTTTTTTTTTTTTTAAAGCAGGCAGTCTGAGGTTTTGCTCTACTTGTACAGTACCTGTAGCAATAGTACTGGAGCCCAGAATTAGGAGTTACAGGCACTGCAATGAATACAGATGGCTTTAATATTATTTCTAGTGTATTTGGTTGTGTAAGTTTGTTGTCCTCTATTATTGGCATAATAAGGATGAACTGCTGTCTTGTGACCAAGCAAAATTAGTCTAAGTTCCTTTTTTTCCCCCCACATAGATAGTTCTGAGTTAAATCTCTGCATTGTTCTTTTAGTGTGGCTATTGAACCATATATTGTTTCCCCATCATATCTGTTTTGTAATGTCAGAGAGGGTTTTGGGTTTTTTTCTGAAATATTTGAGATGTCTGTGATCTGTGCTGCATGATGTTTAAAAAATGTGAGTCAGTTCCTACTTTTTGGGAATTCTTTCAATTCTCTCCTTTTAAACTCTGGGAGCAGTCCATTCCCAGTGATGGGCCTGGAGTGAAATAAGCCACCCTTTGTACCCAGCCCATTGGCACTAGTTGCTGTCGTGTGTTCTCAGGGTTGCTGAATTATCAGCAAATTTAAATTCTTCTATTCTCAAAACTATTTTGACCTAGGAATGCCAGATACTACAGAAAACAAGTTTCTTGATGGTGTGGTGGTGAGAGATGGTGACATAGGAGAGTTAATGATTTGTGAAGTAAAGCATTTGAATATTAATATATTTAGTGTTAGCTTGATGTGGTTATGTTGTAGACAGGTTTAAGAAAAGCTTCTGGCTTACTGCTGAGGAGTTCTTTTTTAAAGAACTCAGGGAAAACAGGAGCTTTTTGCTCTATTGGATCAAGTACAGATCTGGGAGATGGGTTTATACAGTTCTGCTGTTGCTGCCTGTAGCCCTGGTACTATACAGATGTTCTGCATGTCCCTCATTCATTTGAAGTTGTGTATCTATGGAAAGAGGTTATGGGGGTTACAGGCACATCTGTATGTCTGTTTTAGCAACCTGCAATCCTTTTGAAGGCTTTCATATGCTCATCTACATGATCCAGTTGTGTAAGCATCTTGTGCTACTCTGTGAACAGCCAAGGGATTGAGGGACTGCTGTCAGCCTTACCTGCAATGATTCACTGCCTAGGAATGTGGTGCCTCCCTAGATGGGAAACTGGTCATGGAAGCCCCATCTCATTGTAGTGAATACAGATAGCTTTAATAGTATATTAGGCATACTCAGATGTATGTTTGTTGTTCAAAGTGCTTTCACTAATTTTCAAGTGCTTTCAGTAATGCTGAAAAACTTTGGTGTACTTCTCAGGGTGCATGTGCCAAAAATTTCAAGAAGCAATATGACTAAGAACATAATTCAACTTGAAAGTACACTCTCTAGATGTAACTGTCCATCACTCCCAAAGAATAAATTACAGCATACACTTGTGGGCAGGGGATGCTCTCTCTATTGAGGGGACCTGCTTTTCTCCTCTCATCAATCCTGTCCTAGTGTATGCAAGTGTGTAGTATAGAAGGCAGGAGTGGATAAGGGGGCGGGGGGGGGGGAGGGGAGAACTTGGTAAACAAAACCAAAACCCCACAACTAAAGACCCTAACAAAGAATCTTGAGTCTGAAGGTCTCGTGGCTGAATCCTGATTGTGATAGCTGAAGGATCATGTAGTGCATATACAGTTGTGAGCATGAGTTACAGACTGGTAATTTCCTTTTGAAAGATAAATACCATACTAAGCAGTACTATTTTAATTATTGTCTCTAGACAATCCCCAATAGATATGGCGAAACAACATGCAAGCAATATTATTTTTCAGATATCTTACCTATAAACAAGAGAATTCCCCAGCTCCTCTGTCATGAGCTCACTAAGAACAAGTGGGCTGTTATCTTTCTTTAAAAAGAAGGCTGTATTAAAGTGTCATTACCATGCTTGCAGTTTTTGAAGGGGGAAATAAATAATAAGGTTATTTGCCTGAAGTCTAAAGGAAGAGGAAACACTTGGCTAGCTGCATGCTTCCTTGGACTAAATCACATAAATTTTGTTCTCTGTTCCTGGAAATCATAGATGTTGTTTCCTGTCCATTGTGTAGTTCATATTTGTGCTCAATACCTTTTTAGACAAGGATTGGCTCTGCAGCTTTTGTCTGTGCAATCTAATATAGGACACAGCAAGGTCTTGACCTCTTTAGTGACATTTGTGTACAAAGTGATACAAATGATGACTAATACAATGAAAAGGTTTAAAATATTACAGCTGTGTTGATAATACTGTGGTGTATGAACACACTGCACCATTTTCTGAGCTCTGCTTTCAAGAAGTGAGTATAATTAACCTTTTCTAGGCACAAATACAGTAGTAAAAATTTGGTTTTGTATTTTTTCTGGAACTACTCTGTGCAGTGAAGTCAGCCCTGGATTACTTGTCTGGCAGCAGAAACCATCTTGATGGCAGAACTGAATCTGTTAGCCCATAACCATGTTTCTCCTTCTGCATAACACAAATCTCTGTGTAGGCTCCCTTGTTAGGTGCTCCTGCAACAGTGATGCAAACAGATACACAAAACAGTGCTACAGGCTCTGTGCTTGGTGGTCCACACAGTAGTTGCAGGTAGCTGGTGGATCACAGCATTCACTCCTCGCACTGTGCGAGGGAGCACATCAGTACCGGGGGCTGTGGACAGAGCAGTGTGGGCGGTGCAGGAGAGGATGCTCCCCTGCAGGCTGAGGTGCAGGAGTGCTGGGCTGTGCCACCTCACAGGCTTTTGTGTTCAAGGGAACCTTTGTGTTCATGCTGTAGCATTGCTGTAGCACCTGTGCCCAACAAGCCAGAGACCTCTTTTCAAGCTGTCAGAGGTGGCTCCATCTTGTGCGTTGGAGGAGTGTGAAACTACAGGTGGGATGTGCTTTTTTTGAGGCTTTTAGGATCAAGCAGAAGGAAGCAGGGTTCTTTTTTCAGAGGGGATGTTTAATAATAGAACACACATAGAACTAGGTAGGATAGGAATTTTGTGTTCCAGTGGTGGAGGTGGTTTAATGGGCTAAATGTATTTAAAATAGTTTTGCCTTCTGGGGGAATCTCAAACTGGCTTAACTTTCTTTGTCTCTAATGTGGACATATTTATTTCCATTTGTTTTCTCTTGTATACTATCATTTGAAAGTGAAAACTTTTTTTTTCTTTTGAGCCTCATGGTGAGCTACAATACACATCAAAACATATGTTGGTTTATTTGCTAACTTCTGTAGAGCTATTTGAAACCCTGTGATAATAGGGTTACATTTTCTGGATACATTTTTTGGACTCTTAAAAGTAGTACATGGAGCTCTGGGGCTTAGTAGCAGTGACCCTATGATTTGGTCAATACAACAGGTTTTCCCTTGTGGTTGCAATACATTTTTCCCCCTCATCCTATTAATATGTATTTCTTTCTGATATTTGCCTTATCATCAGCTGTTGTAGTGCTGCTAAGTTTAAGTAGTGCTGTAAGTTTAAGTGTAATTTCCGAAATCCTCATGGACAAATCATATTACAGTATTATCATATGATGTATCTACTATATTTTTTCATGGGGACATGTCACTTAAAATATTTTTGCTGGCATTGGTGTTGAGAATTGTGGCAAATAAGCTTTCTTCCCAGACTTTGACTATTTTACTGGGGTGTTGTGATGCAAATTAGAATTAAGGGAGGTCTCTACAATTTTCTGTGAAATAAAGGGGAGGATGTGGAGTTCATGAAATACAGTGACCCAGCTGAAGATATGTTACCATTTTTAGTATTTTAATTACATTCAGTCTTCTTAGCACACATCAGAAGAGACATGGTGAATTGTGCCTTCTAGTAATCCTGGGCTTGGGCAGCTAAAGCTCCATGCAAACAAATAGATTCTTTAAAAGTGAGATTGCTCTGTGGCCCCATTTCTGCTGCTGTTCCTGTTGCTTCCCCATCTGTTTGTACTCATTGTCCCTTTCTGACAGCCTGTGTTTTACCTCATTGTCCCAGTGCAGACAGAAGTGGGCTAAAGAATGGAGAGGTTTAAGGTAAATGGAGTTGGTCAAAACCTGACATTAATCTTGGGACCGACCATCCTAAGGTTGATTGTAACGAAGGAAAAAGAATACATATAGTATTCTTAAGAAGTTCTCTGGCCTTAAAATGGCATTTTAGCAGATGGTGGTAATATTGTAAAGAGGTACCAAATAACGAGGTAAGGTTTTTTAGACAATGACTCTGTTGTGTGGGAGGGAATACATGAACTACAAAGGGACGAAAAAAAGCCAAGTCTTATGTTGATTATTACAAAACACTAGAGCTGAAATATCTTGCCTAGCCAAATGTTTTGATTTTTTTCCCCTCAAAATCCTTTCTGAATGTCATTTGTCTTGTCAGTAAATGCAGACTTACATGCTTGTGGACATGACCAGACATCCATGCACTGGCGGATCAAACTAGATTCATGATGGTCTACACGTCTTGCCACAGGCAGATTAGAGCCTTCGCCTGATCAGTGATTAAAAACCAGTGCCATCCACTTTTCTAGAAGCTTGGTTTTAGCTCTTAAGATATGTATATGTATGCTTAATGGGAGGCTTATCCCTGCATCCAAAATCCATTTGTACTAATGATCCAGTGAGTCATCAAACTGGTATGTAGGGCTTGGCTTCTTCATTTTGTCCCTGAAGTTCAATTTTGCATTTTTTCCTTCAGAATAACAGTGTATTAATTGGCTGGCATGCAGGAAAGCTCCTTAATGGTATGCTTGGAAGTATCTGTGTGCCCAGTCACAGTATGATTGTCCTGATTGTTTTCAGTTTTCTTGTAGGGACAAGATGACAAGTAGGAGAAACAGCAATAATGAGGATAGTGAATTCTCACTTTGAGAGCTGGTTATCTTCATCAATTAAATACTGATGTCTTTCTTAGACCTGATTTCTAATTGTTTAAAAATTGTAGGCAATGCAGTTTAGAGCAATGAATGATTCTTACCGTCTGGATAATGAGTGGTTTCTGAAACTTTGGTTATGGCTTCTGAGACTTTGGGCAACAGAATGTGGTGTTGGATTAGTCAGTCTTGAAATGATCCAAGAACGATGTGTTGCTATTTGCAAAAGGTGCTCAGGCAAGAGGAGAATAATATTGCAGAGATAATACGTCTACTTCTGTATTTAAATGTTGCTGCTATAGTCCCATTGGTACAGTCTGTACACCTAGGGAGACTAATTGATTTCAAATTTGATGCTTTAACCACTAAATCATCATCTCCAGCTGGCACTGAAATAGAGTGATTTGCATCATCTACATCAGTAGGGAAGTGTCACCTTTGTTAAAAAAAGAACCACCGACACACAGACTTAATTATCTATTCAGAGTGCAAGCTAACAGCTCAAATGTAGTGACTTTTCTCCAAAACCCAAGCAGATATTTAAAGAGGCATGATCAAAATCACGCTTCTCTGAAAGCTTAACAGTGACTTCTAAAGATAGTTATAACTAATTTTAAAAACGGGATTGATTCTGTATTTTATATTATGTATCTTTTATATAATTAGCTTTACTGATTGTCTGTTGCCAGTTTTCTCCATAATGTGACTGAGAAACACATCTTTTTAATAAAGGAGCAAAATGTTTCAAAGCTACAGTTGCTGGCAGGTAGACTGAGACTTCTGGTAGTTTGGCCTTTGAGCCTGACTAATGTGGTGTGATAAATCTGCTCTCCTTCCACAGAAATGCTGAGTGGTTTAGGTTATAAAAGCTATCATTATTTCAAATGCTTTTCTTCTTGTCAATCAAACCACTAGTTTGAGAATCTATATGAAGCCCTTTTAACATGCTCTTAGGCCAAATAGCACTAGAAAATGCATCTAATAAAGTGCTTTTGAATAGCTTCTTTTAACTATTTAGTGCATGGTGTATTACTTGTAAGTGCATTTGCAATGTAGAAAAGCCTGATTTTTTAGCTGCAGATGTTCAGGGTCTCTTCGCTGGAGAGTGAGAAACAGAAACTGTGCAGCATGCTTGCTTGTGCTGCTGCTGGGGCTGTCACTGAGCAGGACCCCAGCCTGCCCTGGACTGACATGCTGTCAAACTCTTTGCTCTCCCTCTGCTCTGTGGTCTGATAGTACTAGTCGACTCCTTCCCAGGCCAGCTTTTTGAAAAGGGCAGCAGGACTATCTATATATGCCCAGCTGTAGGCCCAGGTACCAGGTGAGAGGACTCTTTGGCCGATATGTAGCTCGTTTCATTCTCGGGAGAAGTGTCAGTATTGCCGCCTGTCCGCATTGCCCGTGCCGGGTAGACCCGTGCAGCCCGGGGGCTGTGCAGCTGTCCTGAAGCCCCTTGGCACAGCTGAGCCCCAACACTGCCGCCGGGGCTCCCTTTATTTCTAACCAGAGCTGCTGCTCCCCTCGCCCGCTGCATTCCAGGTGGTGCTGGAGGAGGAGGAGAGGCTGCTGGTTTATTCAGGCAGTGATGCTAGGATTGTGGGCGGGAACAGCTTTTTTTTTTTTTTTTTTTCTTCCCCTTTTTGTCTTTCTCTTCTCCTTGTCCTCCCTCTCCTCTCCGGCACTCGGACTTCTCTGTCTGCAGTGCGGGTCCCCGCACGCCATGCCCCCCACCCCGCCGCCCTAGGGCGAGCCCCGGGCACCATGCGGCAGGACAGGCTCACGGGCTCGCTGCGGCGCGGGGGGCGATGCCTGAAGCGGCAGAGCTCGGGCGGCGGCGTGGGCACCATCCTCAGCAATGTGCTCAAGAAGCGCAGCTGCATCTCCCGGACCGCGCCGCGCCTGCTGTGCACCTTGGAGCCAGGTACCAGCGCCGGCCGGGCGAGGCGGCGGCTGCCGCCCCGTAAGCGGCTTAGCGGGACGGGGGGAGCGGCCGGGGCCTGGGGTCGGCTCGGAGAGGAGGAGGCGGCCGGCGGGCGATGAGGGCCGCGGGTAGGCGCGGCGGGGCGGGGGGCAGCTCCCGGGGCGGCCCCGGCCCGAGGCAGATGCGCCTCTCCGGCCGCCGCTGCGGCAGCCCCAGCGGGGC
>VZUI01032045.1:0-39542 GCA_013401135.1 Cettia cetti
GAGGGGCTGTTTGGGTTTGCTTTCCAGAGGAACCCCCTTCAGAGGTTTCCTCCCAAATTTACCCTAAACCAAGACAACCAAGCAAAGCAGAATTGAAAATTAATTCAGTAAAAGGGAAAGAAAGGCAGAAGAAGGCTTTGTAACACAGTGGTCAAGATGGGACAGATGGGTCTGGTGCCTGCAGAAAAAGCAGTGTCCCTCGAAGTATACCATTTGTTCAGTAGCTCAAGGCACAGGATAGAGAAAAAGCCCTTAAAGCATGAAAGGTACACAATATTCTATTTCCAAGTGTGATAATGATAAAAGATCCTTTTCTTCTCCCTACCTTCAATCTAACTTATGAGCAGTACACTCCTTCTTAATTTTTTTGGAAAGGCAACACCCTTTCTGATTCACCTGTCTTCAGGCAATCCGATCTGTGAGAAGCAGTTCAGTTTTTCCAGGGTGGAGAAGTGAGAAGCAGCTGGAACCTGGCTGCCAATAACAATTTGGTGCAAGAACGACATTACTGGCAGCAGCTTCTTGCCCCCCTGTCTCAGGGGAACAGTGCTGCTGCTGACTAATTCTGTTTTACCTAAGGCTTCATGATCTCCTTTAAACCTTTGCAGAAAGCATCCTCTGAGCAAGCCTGAGACTAGGCAAGCAACTACTGGGCTTTCTTCAGAGGGGAAAGAGTCTGAAATTTAGTGAACTCGAGCCTCCCCATGGACAGTCCCCCTGCCCAGCCAGTGTGATAGGTGAGGAGGGGCAGGGGACTGCACAAGGGCTGTGCTAGCTGGCATCTGTCCCAGAAAACACATGAGAGAATGCAAGGGCAGCTGCCTTCTAGTCAGCTCCAGACACCAGACAGGCACTGAACGCTAAGGAGCAGAAACAGCCCTGCCAATCTGTAGAAGCACAACAGCATTCCTGGCAGAGAAATATACATTTATGGACTTATATGTGTAAGGCCTAGAGGAGGGATTTATGGAATGAAGTGACTAAAATTTTTTCTTATATTGAGAAACATGCCAAAAATGAAAACAGTTTGTATTAGCACCCAGGACTCCTCTTTTGAAGTCTTGACTATGTTCAGCTCTCACAAACAGATCAACAGCAAATGGAAGAACCCCAAGGGACACCTTGGTGACTATGTAATTTGGTCTCCTGAAGCCACAGTACTTGGCCATCGCCACAGAATGACATGAGACAACCATAACTGTATATTGCTGCTAAGATCAGTTGTGACTTACACATAGAAATAAAAATACAAGGACATTTATAAAATTAGATTTTCTAAATAAAAAAATTACGGCACACTTACAGTGCTGAAAGTTTTTTCATCAAAACTTCAACTGATTCAGTCAGTGGAATTGATTTGCATTAAGAATTCCCACCAGAAAGGTCAAAGCCAATCTTTTAATTCCAAACAGATATCTAGTGTCACTTTCTGGTTTATGTAATTACAAGCATTTAAGACTTAAAAAGTCAATTCCACATTGCAAACATTTTTACAGGCAACAGTCACCTGTTTGTTACAGCAGTTCCCAGAACTGTGCAGCAACCACTGCACTCTATTTCCATTCAGAGAAATGAAGATGCCCAGCACTGATGCATTTCACAAGACTTGCTCACCTACAAAACTGAGTAGCTCAAACACCAAAAATTTCAAAATGGTGCTGTTCTGCAACCAAATTATTTGTAGAAACAGGGACTGAAAACATGACATTCAATTCTCCAATTCAAATTAAATCCATTAAATCCATGAAGAGATTGGGTCCCTTTAATATTTGACAAACCTTTCAGCTGAATAAATGTTCTGCCAAAATGAACCATTCTGTCACACAAGGCATTAATAACAATAACATAAAAATCCTCCACAAATTACCAGTTGTTACTTAGTTGCACACTGGAAACATTAGCCTACCCTGACTTTCTACACAAGACAGATTATGAGGCACATTGTATATAAGTTTATAGGATAAAACTCAAATGCAATCTTAGTTTTATGTTTGAATCTCTGACTCTCTGTGGTGGTACCATGGAAGAAAGGATGAATTGTCACTGGTCACTAGACAGAAACGAATGTCAGAACTTGTTCACTTCAGGCTTGGTCACTTGGACCAGTTCATTTTAGGATCCTTAACAGAAAATTTAGTCTCAGTATTTTTTAACTCAGCTTTGATGTTTCACTGCTCATAAGGAATTAGGTTATAAATACAGTTTTTATCTGTTTGTGGAAAGCTGTACATTAGATACTGAGGTGAATCAAATCACCACTTCTCTGGAAGGCTGATTTCCAAAAAGCCACTTTGTTTGGTATCACAGGAGAGGGAGGGAACGAGAGCAAAGAAAGGGAAGGTCAAACATGTATTCTGTTAATAGGTACAAAGTAAAGTGGCACATGACTCATCAAGAAGGCACTCCAGAGTTAGGTATTTTTTCCCATCACATTTCCTTCAAGAGCTTCTAGAGGTTTCTTTAGTATTCTGTCCTTACAGTTTTAGGAAAAAAAAAAAAAAAAAAAGGCATTGGGGCAAATAATTTACTTTTTCATCTTCTGCTTTCAGGATCCACTCAGTAAATGTAGTAATACAGCCCAAGGTTTGGTACCAACAGACTGGCATGCAGACTGGATGAGTGATCAGCTGCATTTCCACTTCCTCCCTGAGGATGTAAAGCCTTGAGACTCCATCCTCTCTCCCAGGAAAGGTGATCCCGCCATCAGAGGGGCACACAGTTGGGAAATCTTCAAATGGGATTACATGAGCCTAATACCTACCTTCTACTGTCCCCATCTGCAAACCAGTAAAGAACCCCTAACTGAAGTTTCCCTCTTTCTTGAGAATGCAGAAGCAAAACAGTCACACTTAGCAGGGCACTGGTCACTTTTCATTTCTCCCATCAGCATTAAATTGTTCTGTACCAAGAAGTGTGGAAAACCCCTCCAGCAAGACCACTAGCAGGCGCAGCAATATTGAAAGACAAAAGAGTACATGAAAATGAGAAGGCAACATCTTAATCTTGAAGGTTGGACAGCACAGTTTAGAGAAATCAAAAATGCCACAATACACTCACTGAATTTTAATAAGGATAAAAAGCTACAGGCTAGAAGTTACAGCACCAGTATCACAAACGAGACAGCAGTGCTTTATCATCAGTGATACTATTTACAGTTATGCCCCAAAACACCTATTTATTCATTGAAATTTCTAAAAGGTATCCCATCATATCTGTACTCCTTGCATAAATGCACAGAGTAACAGTTTGGATATTTGTATCTGGATTAAGAAAGTTACTGTTTAATGTATAACTGAAATGATTAATGTTTAAACAGTGCATTTCACTGTGAAGCTATTAGTAAAGGCAACTTTAAAAAATCATGTAAAAATGACAACTGAAGAGCTGGTACTTAAAGGTGAAAAAAGTTTCTTTTCAAGGATTTAGCACCTTAAACTCATTTATTTTCTCGAGTATTTGCTCTCTTAAAACACCCCAAACTTTAGATTACTTAGTAGCCTTTTTTTTCTTGGATTATACAGGCACAAGAGTGATATCATTCATATTGTCCACATTAAAGTACGTCGCTACAGAGGAATCATTCATCAAAGAGCAAGATAAAGAAATCTTCCAAGGTTAGAATATGGAATAGTAAGCACATCTTTCTTCACCTACGTATTTTTAAATACCCGGAGGTGATCTGTTACGTGAGAGACATTCAACCTGCACTCCTCTCTGTATCACAGCTGTTATGCTACTTCTCACCTTAGCAAGAGGGGAATTATCAAACAAACATGAAGAATGTACATGGAAGGCCAGTGATGCACCAAGTGCGTGGCCTCCTTCCCTCTCTGGCCGTTCCTGCAGTACTTACACCTGCTCAGCACGCAGTGGCCACGCCAAGCAGGATGACCAGAAGACTGCCACTGGAAGGAATAAGAGTTTCATCTTCAACTCAGATCTAAATGTTCACTATTGAGAACTATTAGTCCAAGAAATGTGATCAGCCTCATCACAAAGTGGGAAGCAGTCAGATATGTCCTTTCTTGCAAATCTTCAGATGCATAAAATATGTAGCCACTGCAAAGGTAATCCCAGCCCCTTCCAGGGAGCGAGCTACTTGGTTAAAGTTGAGCATATCTTTAAATGCTATGCATGTGTGTGAATCTTACCACAAATCAGGATTTTGATCCTTATTAAATCTCAAGTGGTTAAGGAAAAAAAAAAAGATTATTTAAAAAAATTTCTCAGAAATAAATTATAAAACCTAAAGTAAAAGAATCAGAAGAGTCAGCAAAAAGAAAGGCAGCAAAAGAGATGCTAAGTAAATCTAGGCTTATTAATACACTGGATCACCGACGATGAGACACGAATTGGACAACAGCTTACACTGCACAAAGACTTTGAGTGGTTAAGCAAAGAAGAAATCACAGAAATTATGGTAGCTTTCAATGGAACATTTCACAAATAATTGTTTTATGTAGGCACAAAATGCCAATCAGGTCACAAAAAAATTTCTGAAACTTGTCCTCTGGCATAATTATGATTGCAATGAACCACTTCCTTTTCACCTTTTGTGCCTGTAGAGAATTTTAATAAACTTTAGTCCTTTGCCATTGTTCATTGCAGATGTAAAATTAGATCCTTCTGCAAACTTACTACTCAAAGTCCTTCTGTTTTAACAAAAAACAGAGAAGCTTCCCAAGTCAGGCAATTTTACACAGGTGTTTGGAGGAACTTACTGAAAGAAATCAGGTTGTAAGAGTAGTAGCAACATCAATTAAAATCACCTGACACAGACAATTTCTACTATATTTCTACAGATATTTCTACTGTAAAAGCTTTGTTATCTATTGGACTGGTATTTGCTAAATATATGCTTTTCACAGGATGACCTGGGGGGAAATCAGCTAAAATGCATCTATTACTGAAGGGAGGCAAATAAAGTTTAAAAATTTCAGCAAGCTTCTCTTTGAAAAGCTGTTAATGTTCCAAGATATCTAGAGGAAATAACTTATATTTGGCAGTAGAGATGGTCTCTGCACTGAAACAAACCCCTATTAGCATAGTTATTCAGTCTGGCTAAGCAACAAAGCTTTGGGAACAATGCATCTTACTCACTAGAGAGGCTCCTGCAAGTAGACAAAGGATTCCACAAGTTGCTAAATCATGAATTCTAAAATTATTTATCAGTTTGGGCTGGAGATGGGCATTGCCTGATCAAGCTGTCCTGTGATGCTCAAGGATACTCAATATTTAGGGCAGAAATTGCTGGACCAGAAAACAAGGAGGTTGTCCTTTCTGTGCATCAGTAAAAGACAATAAGATGCTCCACTGACTGAAATTTTCCCCACTATCCAGAAATACCTCTCTCAGACTTCCTTTGTACCAAAAGCATGTCTGGTAGCCAGAATGCTCCTCCTTTCAGCCTTAGGACTGTGTTCCTTCAAGCACAGCCAGACATGAGTAAAAGAAAGACATCCTTTCTTCAGCTCCTCTCCCTAGTCACACAATCCAACAAAGATGTGCTCCCAACTATGTCATGAGGGCCAGCAAAGGCATTTCATTCATTACAAACCAGTGCTAGCAGCATTCTCCACAAGTCCTGGTTTGTTGGACAGATTTCTTTCTCTCACAGAAAAAGAAACCTGGTCACCTTATTTTACTGCCCTTACCAAGACACTTTTTGAATCTAGTTCAGCCAGGCAGTGGCTATAAGATCACACAGATAAACGGTATTTTTGAATCTGCATTAAATAGGTAGGTACATTTTTTAAGGATAAAGGTGATGAAGATTAAGACTGTTTCACAGTTAAATTGAATCACTATTGCTATATAAAATTTTTAGTGAGCTAGTCACATTGAAATCTCTTAGGGGATAACATAATTTCCTATGATTAATAAATTGTATTCCATCAAAAGCTTGATTGAAGTTTGTATTTTTTGCCAACAGATGCGATAGCAAAAGCTAAAAACAGGGTTATTCTCTTGCTTGAACTCAATTTCTCTGAAAATTTTAATTTTAATGAAGTCATTTTAATAAAGGGGACTTTACTGATTCCCATAAAGAAGATCTTCCTATAATTTTTGCAGATGTAGACCCTACCAGCTGAATATGGTGTCATGTGCCAGAGAAGCAGTGAAAAGTTGCACTCATTGAAACTTTGGCCCAGCAAATGTGCGGAATGAAATCCAGCAATGCAGTCCTCTGAATTTATTCCCTGAACAGGAGAGGAATAAATAAATTATTTTAAGATACATCCTCCAATACTCCAAGGAGTTTTAGTTGCATGCATTCTGCTCTCATATTACAAAAATGGTTGGTAGAAAAGTTGAAGCAAGTTGAAAGTCTTTAAAGGACTGATGTTCAGAAAAACCTTTTCATTTGGATAAAAACTGGGAAAAGGTGCAGGTCCTCACATGAGCTCATTAAGAATTTAGCTAGAAGTGATTAATAGACTAAGACTGTAAAATCTGGAAGAGAAATGCTAGACCCACTCAGATCAATTTTTGACTGAATTACTATTTCGAAAGCAATGCAGTGGTACTTACCACATTGTAAAGAGTTATCCTCTTCTACTGTTGTGTTGTAGGTCCAATCCTCCTTTCTCCAGCGTATAACACCACTATCCTGGCAGTCCTTGGATTGTGTTATATTTGCCTTGTCCCACATTCTGAACAGGTACAGCTCCCCAGTCATACCCTGGCGAGGTGATGCACCTGTACCTTGCAGCTTTGAACAGCCAAGTAAAAACTGGCCTTTTCCAGGCAAACTAACTTTCCCTTTTAGTTTCTTGTGAAATTTTTCTGTTCCATTTATAAATACCTTCATCTCCTCATTGTCACTTTTCCACTGGATACATATTTGGTTCCAAATGTGTTTACGAAGTCTTATTGTAGTATTTATGTGTTTTCCAAACAACCATATCTTCAATTTACCATGATCTCCTGTAAGTCCAAGATCGTACTCATTTGCAGAGAGATTGGTGTGAAGAGTTTTTTCAGCATATACATATGCTGTCCATGGACTATTTGAGGAATACAGCTTGAGGTGCACACAGACAAGGAATTCTCTCAAGGGACGCAGAGAAATTCTTGAAGACATACTCCAAGGGTCTTCACATGCAGTCTTAAAGACAGCTTTGTATCGCCCTAGGAAATCCTCCTGATCTAAATAAAGAAAAGGTGATTTTTAAAATTATTTAGTCTTAAAAAAAGACCTTTTATACAAAAGTTATTCTTCCATATAGTACTGTTTCTAGGCATTTTCCTGTGAGATTTCAAAATAACACATTAAGAAACAATCTTGCAAACTACTTCTTTGGATTTATTTTTGTGGCAAGGAAGTGACAAATTTGGAGGCAGTCAATAAATCCTAGCTGCTCATGAAAGCTTTGAAGTGAAACTTACACACAAGACGGAGGATAACCATGTAGGATCACAGAATCATTTAGGCTGGAAAAGACCTCCATGGAGTCAACCCAGCACTGCCAAGTCCACCACTAAACTGTGTCCCCTAGTGCCACATGTACACATCTTTTGAGCACCTTCAGGGATGGACTCAACTCTCAACTTCCCTCCACAGCTTGGTTCATTGCTTAGCAACCCTTTCCACAAAGAAACATTTCCTAATATCCAATCTATACCTCCCCTGGCACCAACTTGAGGCCATTTCCTCTTGTTCTGTCACTGGTTACTTGGGAGAAGACACTGAGCCCCATTTCGCTACAATCTCCCTTAAGCTAGAGAACAATAGGGTCTCCCATGAGCCTTCTTTTCTCCCGGCTAAACAATCCCAGGTCCCTCAGCTGCTCCCCAGAGGACTTGTACTCCAGACCCTTCACCAGCTCTGTTGCCCTTCTCTGGACTTGCTCCAGCACCTCAATGTCTTTCTTGAAATGAGGAGCCCAAAAAAGATCACTGGATTTGACATGTGGCCTCACCAGTGCTGAATACAGGGGGACAATCTCTGCCCTGCTCCTGCTGGTCCCACTATTGTGATCCAGGCCAGGATGCCATTGGCCTTCTTGGCCACCTGGGCACAGCTGGCTCATGTTCAGCAGCTGTCTATCAACACCTCCAGATCCGTTTCTGCCATGCAGTTTTCCAGCCACTCTTCCCCAAGCCTGTAGTGCTGCATGGGGTTGTTGTGACCCAAGTGCAGGACCTGGCACTTGGTGTTGCTGAACCTCATACAACTGAGGCTTCATCCTGCTCCTCATCCTTGTCTTCCAGCTCAGGGGACTGGGTATTCTGAGACCAAGGCAAAGAAATCATGAAGTACACCAGCCTTCTCCTCACCCTTTGTCACTGCATTTCCCACCTCATCCAATACAGGCTGGAGATTCTCCTTAGCAGTTCTGCTGCTAATGTACTTATAGAAACATTTTTGGCTATTATGGCAGTAGCTGGATTAAATTGTAGTTGAGTTTTGGCCCTTCAGATTTTCTCCCTGCCTAACCTTAAGGCATTCTTGTAGTCCTCCTGAGTTTCCTGCCCCTTCTTCCAAAGGTCATAAACTCTTCTTTCCTGAGTTCCAGCCAAAGGTCTCTCTTCAGCCAGGCTGGTCATCTTCCCCACTGGCTCATTTTTCAGCAGGGGATAACCTGCTCCTGCCCCTTTAAGAATTCCTTCTTGAAGAAGAATGTCCAGCCTTCCTGGACTCCTTTGCCTTTCAGGGCTGCTTCTCAAGGGATGCTGTCAACCAGTCACCTAAACAAGCCAAAGTTTTCCTTCCAGAAGTCCAAGGTGGTAGCACTGCTGACTCCCCTCCTTAAGTCTCCAAAAATTGAAAGCTAATAATTTTGTGATTGCTGAGGCCTCCAACCATCACATCATCCACCAGCCCTCTCTGTTCATAAACAAGTCCAGCACACACCTTCCCTATAAAACAAGTAGTTCCAGACAATGCCCCAAACACTGAAATTTGATCATAACTGTTCAGTTCTTGTAGGTGTCTCATTTTCTCTATTTTCCCAGTACAGAAAAGGACAGGCTTTTCTGGTTATATATGTAAACTCTTGGGAGCTGACTCTTATTTTGTGGAATTATGCACACTTCAATTGCATAATCATTATCATGGTTGCTTACTTTACAGTGCACACAGCAGCAACAAAATAAGAAAAAGTTCCTTTGGAACATGAAATGGAACAACAGAAAAATGAAAAAAGAACACACTACTGACACCCTTAAGGAGGTAATTATTTATCAATATATGCAGAGCTTTTATGTACGCTGTAGACGACGTATGGGATTAATCATGACTGGTCAAGGTTGCAAAGCAGAAAAAGATCGTCCAACATAGGAAAAAACCTTTTCCATTAGCTCCTCTGTAAGAAGACCAACTTCCAGGCAGCTTGGATTGGTTTTTTTTTTTTCCAGGGTAGGTTATGTTCATAGTCCTAGTTAGCTGTCAAGATCACAGCCAGTTCTTCTGTAATGTTCTCATTACATTCTCTCTGCAACCAGAGCACCAGCTTTCATCAGGCCAGTTCTGACTACTTTTCTGTCTCTTGACCTCCAGGCGTTCAAGTTTTTTTGTTGCTATTTTTCAATTGTAACAAGGAAAAACAAGGAGAAAGGTCCTAACTTTCAAGTGCAACTTGATAGGTACAAGCTACCAGAAATGTAGAAATTTTCTCTGAAACAGAAAATGTATCAATCCAGTTTCATGGAAAGTCATTGACACCTGTTCTTGTTGCATCCTATAAATTTGAGACTCTCTCTGTGATGCTAACTAGGAGAAGCTTGCAGGCATTTTTCACAGCCTGGAATCATTACTGAAGTTCAGCATATATGACAGAAGTGCCATGCAAGGCCATAGACCAAACAAAACTCTCTGGGTACAGGCTAAAATTAGGTCAAAATCTAGCAGACAGTGGATTTTGAATGGTGATTAGATTAACTAAATGGCAAAGGAGAAGAAAGACATACTTGACCCCACAGCAAGCCTCCCCTGCCTAACCCTGCAGCATAAATTCTCTCATTCAGTTTGGCCACTTCAGAGTCTGAAAGCAAAATCTGGGACACTCAGCTAAGAACACATCAGGAAAAGAAAACTAAAAATGTCAGTTAGGAAAACTAATTTTTAAAATTACTTAAAAGCTGGATGCAGAAGACTGGATGGAAGGGGAAAGTGTCATAGAGTATGAGATTTTTCAAAATGGGGGCTCAAATATACCTACCTTTTTAAGTAAAATGAAAATCTCTACCTTACAGCACAGACAGATCATAAGGAAACTGATTTTCTAAAGGAAATAGCCAGCTAGTTACACACCAACACTGGTGACACAGTCTTTCCAAATAAAAAAAAATTGCTCAAATCTTTCATTATTAAGTAGAAATTTTGCTGAAAGTTTCGAAAGACTTGATGCAGCAGCTGTTCCTCAGACAGCATATGTCAGAAGTATACTTGGTGACTCATATAGCCTCCAAAATCCCTGTAAGCAATCTTGAGCATGCAGAGCTGGCCAATTGACTGGTGAAGGAAGTTTCCTTACACAGCTTCAGAATTTGAAGTCACTGTTAACTATCCAAATTGACTGATTGGAATTCCATTCCTGAGCAAAAATATTAATCAAAACTTGAAGTACCATCATCAGATTTGGTTTTGGAAGTGAACAAATTCTGAGAGAGGCTTGATTTCATGTTAAGCATTAAATCAGTGTTGATTTGCCAATAGTGGATTAAATGGCTGCTAAATTCTATTACATTCTTTAGGGGAGTTGTTACTTCAAGGGAGCCAGAGTGGACACAAACTTGCAGATGAAAACAGTTGTAAGACAGGTAGCCAACAGAAATTATGCAGAATGAGATTAATCTATTGATGATTCTCCTGGTCTGCTTTATACAATCCAAAAAGACTGCTGTTGATCAATATGCAAGGCCTGAAGAACTAATTCAAACTAAGGAAATTGGAAAGCTGGCCCACTTTGCTCTAAACAGCCATTAAAAAAAGGGCCAAAAAGCGATGCCAAAATTAAGAGAATAGATACCAATACTATCTGAATTGTTACAAGAAAGGCTGGAAATTTTAATATGCTATATCTACTCAAAGAATGCTGAAAAAGCAGAAAGGAAATCATACTCATAGTCAGAAAATGTACTTTGTTGTTCCAAGTGAGTGCAGTACAGCAACACATTAGAAATTAGTTATCAGTAACTATCTTGACTAAGTCTCCTAGACATGTGGATACATTGTAAGCAGGAGATGGCATTTCAGTAAAGCCTTTGGAAGATCTGTTAACCATCACTTATTTTCTCCAGCAATAGTGGCTGGGACCCACTCTTGACCATGGAACTGAGGAGCTGGAACTGCCTATGCTCACTAACAGAGGCATTCCTGTAGTCTCCTTGCATCCAGACAACACAATACATTCAGAAAAGTAGCCATGAACACACCTTTATCAACACAGCACAGAAAAAGGAGCATAGTGGAAAGAATGCTTCAAACAGCTCCAGAGTAAGAAAAAACAGGAATAAATAATGATAATAATTTAAAAAAAAATCAAAAAACCCCACAATTTGGAATGAAGGAATCTCCATTCAATAGTAATCATGGGCTGACTTTTCAAGGCCTTTTGCTGTATTTGGGCACATAAGCCTTTTCAGAAATGCAAATTTTTTCTTCTTACTATACTCATCTCTAAGAGATGCAAAACTTGGGGTTTTTTCCCTCATTAAAACTAAAAGCATATACTTAATAAGCACGTTCTTTTAAGTCCTAAAAGATATCCTGAAACATATGCACATACTTCCAAATGTTTAAAATTAACTTTCTGAGAATGACAACATAAACCAAAAATGCATCTCTTTTTTTTTTACACATTTTTAGACAGTGATAATTGGTATCTTTACAAGAGCTAGCCAACTGTAGGTATTAAGAACTAGACCTACAGGAGCAGATTCTCTTAGTACATTAACACCAGTGTCATTTTCCTTATATTACTAACAACCACTGGATCAGTACAGCTGAGCATTAATAGAGTCAGGTATTCTCTTGAATAAAAAAAAATCACAAGTTTATGTGTCTGCACAATCTGGCTTTTAACTAGTAACAATAGCTATTAACTTCCTTGCAAGTGTTTGTCACCTGCGACACATTTGGCTCGCTACAGTCCATTAAAATGACGTCAAAAGACTCTCATACACTCACATATTCCATCTACAGATCATAACCGTTTTTTTTATAGAAGCCTAAAACTCTAAACCTTCTACATATGGATCACTTGATTCTGTTGAATATTTTGAAAATCTGAAGCTAAGAACTCTTTCCCCAAAATCAATTTCATCCCTCCTTTCCAGTTCTATTTGTTTAGCTAGGGATAAACAACATCACATTATCCAGCATCCTGAGCATCAAAAAGAACACTGGAAGTTCTCTCTTCATAATTTTTCAAGAACACAAACATTCTTTGGCATCTCAGATGAGGAGAGAACTGAGTAGAGATGCTGCTGACAGTACTAACTGCTGACAGCCTAAAACCAAAAAACCCCAATAAAATAGGGGGGAAAAGTAAACACAGGTGTCTGTTCAGCTTTCCTTGATGATTACTGACAGTTGTAAGTGATACAAAGGTGAAAAACGAAATCCTTCTTTGCCTGCTTCCTCAAAACTTTAGATACAGGTGAATTTTCCCTGGAAAAACTCTTCTATGGCATCTGTACATCTGCTGAGCAGCTCTGCCCTTTTAATTATTTAAAGTACAAGAGGTTAACACCTCTCCATCTTGGTTGCAGGTTTATCATCCAAATCTCAGATTCTGTCTAAATAGAAGCATCTTGTAAAAGTTACTATATCTGGAGAATTAAGAGTCAAAACTAGTCTAGTTTGTAATATATGAATCTTTATTGGCTGTACAACGTTGTTAAACATACTTAAATTTTAAAAATTCAGGCAGTAAATCTGAACTGCAAGAAGTTCTGACCTAGAGTAAAATCATGCCATGACACAGAAAACATTCTGAAACTAACCATTAAATACACAGCAAAAAACACTCCAGTTTTTTTAATACACTAAGCACATTATTAGCACAATAAATGCATTACACACTATTGACATGAGGAAGCTTTATGATGACAAGCACTGTTATCTTCATCATCTGAGGTCCAAAGCAGTACCAGACTAACCATCAGTTTACAGAACAGCCATGGAAAAACACAAGTTATTTTACCTCACTTTATTCTACTTTACCTCACACAGAAGCATCACCATGAAAGTTTATCCACAAGAACCCTAGAATTTATTTTTCACTTACTATTAACTAAAGTGCATAAACTACCAAGTTCAAATATGTCATTTCTGTTCCATGTTTTGGACCTTACTACCTTTTCCTTAGGCAAATTCACATCCATAACCAAGATCAATGCAGGAGATATTCTACACACACACGTCTTAAATAGAGCAAAGCTCAAAGGATCTTGTGGTGTTTTGCAAGAGCAGTGTAAATGATGTAACAACATGTTCTGAAAATAGTAACTCCCAGCTCAAAAAAAACCCCAGTAATAAAATAATCTGTCTTCTTACTACAAATTGTGTTTGTATGAGGGTTCTCTCCTCATCCATAGCCTGGAAGAAGTTACTATCCATGATTTTTATAACATAAAAAGCATCCAAAATGCTAAGCATGGTTTCATTTCTTGTTAATGACAGTTTTTCCTCTTGATTTCAAGAGGCAAAAACTTGCCTGTTTGAATATATTCAAAAGTCCTATTCAACAAGACTAATGTTATTTATTTGGAATACCAACACTAGACAAATCAGGAAAAAATTCTCTTACCTTTGCTTGCTGTAGCCAAGAACAACTGAAATAAAAGGACTGCTTGAACAATCCTGAATCTCAAGAAAATGTCCTGTATTCTGCCAACACAGCAGTGCTGTTTTCCCCAGGCAACCATTCTAGAAGAAACAGATAAATAAATAAACCACAGTGACGAGAAAACACGTAGGTGTGTGAACATTATGACAAAATATGTTTCCAACATGAGCATAAATCTTCTCAACCCTGTTAACTATTGGGAATATATTGCACAGAAATGCAATATGGATACTCTGTATACTGCCAAGACACTAAGAGAGAAAGATGTTTGTTGAAAAGAAAAAAAAAAAACCATCCAAGCTCTAATTCTCCAAAGACTACAAGTACATCAGTGCAGGGCCATGACTCCTTGCACAAATAAGACTCAGCATTTGAAAAAACAAAAAAACCCCTCCGAAACCTTTGCACACAACAACAAAAAACCCAACCAAAGGCTGACAGAGCAAGCATGGAGAGGTTGTCCAAAAGCTTTAATAATCTCAGTATGTAAGAAAGCATCTCTTCAGTCCACTACCCACACATTCTCTCATGTGACACTTTAACAGCAACACTGTGACCAAAACAAATAATTTGTACCACAGAAATGAACTAAGTAAGAAGCAAGAATGTGACTCCCCATCTTCATCTCATTATCAAAGCAAGAAGCTACTAAAAAAAAAAATTAAAAAAGAGACAAATGCCACAAATCACTGTGGGCAGCAAGTTCATGAACAATATACTGAAAAACTGGTTTGTCCACCTTTCTTTCTAGTGATGGCTGTTTAATGTGAGCAACAGGACTAAAGAAAATGTGTAGGAAAAAGAATTTGCCTCCTATTTTAAGAGATTCCGTTCTGTGAAATGGTATCATAAATGGTTTACTTTTTTCAAGATCTTTTCAAAAAAAGGTGCATATGAATATTTTGCAAGCTGAAAGAAACAGGTGCTTCTAACACACAATTATTCTTAAATAAAAACATTTAGATCCATAGTGGCAAGTGATTCTGTAGCTGATTCTTGAAACCTGCAAAGCAGTAAGCTTTACATGTTGAATATTTTCCATGTATCAGCTATAGGGTAGTTCAGAGCATTCTGCCTGACACCAGAAATTTAACTTGGCCATCACAAGTCGGGTGCATGTGCAAGTGCTTTGGTTGGCACTCACACTGCTCACAAACTGCACTGTACTTCTGCTCGTGCTGCATCAGGCTGCAGTCGCTTCCCTTCTTCTCAGGCACCGTTAAATGGTGAACTCTTTCCCGAATTTTAAATGTTTTTAAGGTTAGGGCTAAAATGTAATTTTTTGCAAGCATTCACACAAATGTAAATATTTTTTTAATTTACTATAGTTACTATGGGCTGAACTCTGCAAGAGAAGTGCCACAGTAATAAACTAAGAAACAGTGAAGTTGCTAAGTAATTGAAACTTTAGAAATTGATTAAACATACATGCAAATAAATTATAACCATATAACAATATAACATAGAAAGGATAAAACAAAGGCTTTTTTTTAAAAAAAAGAGCACTGCAACATTGTTGCCAGTGTTTTCAAGAATTATGCAACATGCAATACTTCTAAGAAATAAAAAACAGACAAAATAAATCATATGCTAAAACAATGGTCATATCTAATATACAAAATCCTATGCAAAACCAAACAAAAACAAATTAAAAAAGGCAAGAAATGTCAATGGTGGGCTAGCTTTCTAAAGATCTCCAGGAAACATGTTCAAACCTGTCCTCAGCTTGCTTCTGTGAATGTCTAAAAATTGTGTATTAATAAAGTTGTTCCATCAGCAACCTAAGTAGCAGAATTAAATTAGTTATCCTAATAACCTGAGAATGAAAATTGCTGTGCTTAAATACATCTGACAACTTTAAGGACTGTGCATTTACAATGTCATTTCCTAGGGTTAAAAGAGATGCTCATCCAAAAACTGTTTCCTTTCTTTCTTACTTACATTTCCCAGTCTAGTCTCAAATTAGATCACTTCCCAGCAAAACCATGCCGCATATTGTATCTATATTATATCTATATTATATCTATAATATCTATCCTTCCATTTTATAGGGAAATCTTTTGTACACTAAACCATCCATCCATAGTGATGTATTTAGACAACAAAACAAACAGAACTTCCAGCATCCCTTTTCTCTACTACCTAGACACCAAGATTTGAAATGTGAATGGGATGGAGACCAAAAGTAGTCAGTGGCATCCACAAGTGTAGCCATTGATGCTGGCAAGTAATGAGGCAAGCTGCTTGCTTTGTGTCACATATGATGGTGATTCAGAACACTCCTACATTCCCTGCTTTTGGTTTTCTCCCTAAGCCTCAGTCCTGCAAACAGATCAACATGAAATGAGCTGACTAGGACAGATGTTTACTCCTTAACCACCAAGCATGCCTTCTATTTTGCTTGGCAGAGCTCATTAGACAATGATGCTAGTGTCCCATCCCCCAGAAATAAAACTGCATTACAAAATTCTAAATTTGAGTACAGGAGCCAAGAAATTCCTGGTACTGACTCCAGACCTGTCTGAGCACTCTGTCACCCTGAGGAGTTTGAATGGACCTTCCTCTAATGCTGATTTGTCCAGTGTTGAAACAAAAGGCTGTAATAAATATTTTCTGTTTAGGTTTACATATAGGTTTTTATCTCGTCTGGGGTTTTTTGACATCGTTCTCACTTCCACTGATGGGCCTGGCAAGACAAGCAGGGACAGAGTCAGAGCTTCTTGTTGACTGAACACAGTCACATCAAGAACTCCAAAACTATTCAAAGCTATGAATGAAAATTAATGACCCCAGGAAAAGCAATAAAATCCAGAAAGCAGGAAACTGAGTAAAGTGAAATACTGACATGGTCACAGCTCAACTGACTTTTTGCAAGACTTGGGACAGTTACACTAGTTCAAGATTTGTTCCAATATCCAGATAAAATATACAATCAAAAGAGTTGAGAAAATAACATTTGTGTTCCTTTCTTTTTGTAACAACATTGTTTAGACACTACCAAAGAAAAACATGTTGCTATCTTTGGTATATATTTTTTTAAAAAAGCAAGATATAAAATACAATTTCACCATATCTATTCAAATAAAGGTCATATGATATATTTCAAAACATTTGGCTGTTATATTCTTCTTAAACTTATTTAAGCCTTTTTCTGTATTAGAATCCTAAATCTTTACTCCTAATGATCCTGAACGGTAATACAGTTGCAGATATACCGTTGTGGACATTACAGAAATAGGCATAAAGGATTCTTTTCATTTGTTATTAATTTGCTCGTGTTCAAATGAGCATTTGTATTGTTCTTCATAATAAATGAATACAGCGTGACTCAGGGATCCCAGCAAAATTAAGCATAGTTTTTGCAGCAGGATGAAAAATTTTCATGTGTATATCAAGCAAATTTAATTAAGTACAACAGTTACTGAGCCACCCAAGCATGGGAAAGAATTCTATGCACGGACTACAGGTAAAGATGTAATCCAGTGGCTTCACTTTCTCAGCTACAACTAAGTGGGTTTTATTTACAAAGAGCTAAGTGTCTGAAATAGATGACAATATAAAACATTTCTTTATGGTCAGCAGAAAAAATAAAATTCAGAAAATAGAATTTAAAGGCTCAGTCATAAATCTGTTACATGATGTTTGCTCTCCATGAAGAGTCTTATTTTGATCAGTGACAAACTTGTACCCAGGTCTCACAATATTTTACACCATCTTATTAATTTAGAAGTCAAATTATAATTGACCGTACTTTTCTTAAAACAAGTGAATAAACACATTTTGAAAAATTGTAATCTTTTTTGTCTGTTGCATTATACATGTCTTAGTTCTGCATTAATATCACACTCTTTGCAAATTAAAGAGGCTAGTGGAAACAAAGACAGGAAGATGGTATAAAAAAGGAGTCTCTATTCCTATCATTAATAATAATTAGCTCATGCCCTGCTATTTTACTTTACTACTTTCAAAGTGTGTGACATATCAAGATATTTAGCACTTACCTTCAGCAACTACAGCAGATATATTTTCATAAGATTAAAGAAGAAAGTGCAAAACATAAATACAGTAGTTGTGTTCTGTAACACATTTTGTTAAATCACACTTGGAAAAATTTCACATCCAAATTTCAAAATTCCTGTTGAAAATATGTATTTACTGGCAGTCTTTAACATTTAATAAACTCTTAGTTCTTTTATGCTATGTTTTAGCCAGAGCAGGTTCTCACTGCCAATGCATGAACAGCTGGTTACAGAAACTTATGTTGGGAATCATGGCCCAAAGCAATCATTCATTTACTTCCAATCATGCTGTCTACTGCTGCACCTCAAACTGCTTTGTTCAAACCACACTTATTTCACCTGTAGTCTTTCGGTCTCATTCTGTCTTCTGTATTCATCCCCCACTAAGATTTTGGATTTCAATAAAAATATTTCCCAAATTTATAGAAGCTACAGCTGAGGAGGAGGATAATAATGGATAGTAAGCTTCTGGCTGCTCTTCTGTGACATTCTGCCTTATTCAAGTCTATACCAGCTGATAAAACACTAAAATGAGGAAGAGAAACACATCATGCTGCCCAGGTATGAAAACTTCTTGATGCCTTTCCTTTCAGAAATATAAGTCTGTAGACTTCTTCCATCAGCTCCTTATATTTTCCAAACTGGAACCAAAACACAGTAAATGTTATTTTAATGTTATTTTTAAATTTTGGCTGGAGCAACTTAGATGTAATAGGGAGGACGCTTATGTTGGAAACTCTTATGTCACAGTAAATCTTGGCACATACAGAATTGACTGACTTAAGAGTAGAAGCAGCACCATCAAGTTTAAAATGTTGTTCCATGGGGGGGTTTTATGTGTTTGTCCAGAAGACAGTAATGGGATTATTACTGTCTGGTAATAATTTGATTTTCATTAATTTTCTCAAATGTTAACCATGTCTGTACAAACTGTATTGTGTATAGTCACTTTATGTAAAACACCAGCCTTTTCTAAGACTGTAATGGTAATGTGTTCAAGTTCAAGGACCTTCCTCCTGACATAAATCTTCACTGTTTTCAAAGATATTAAATATTTTACTTTTTAATAAGTTGGCTTACAGAGAGCAACAAGCCCAGACATCAGTCATCTGCCAAATTTATAGCTGGTTGATTGAGTTCTTCAGAGAACTGGAGGATGAACTCTCTGAGAAATCCATCTTTTTGTTCAGCCTTTCAACTGTTGCAGGATACTGGCATTAAAATGACTTTTTAATATATTTCATATTATAAATGCCCAGCTGGGCAAGCCAAGGTCTGCCTTCAGTTCAACTCACAGATCTCCCCTTAGATTCATGTAAAAGTGCAAACTTAATCACTTAGGCCTGTGTAAGTGGATTCAGGACTGGAACATGCTATTGGATGGCCAAAAACCCTGCACTTTTGGTACTTAATTCCCTTGTACAGTAACTCGAGCTCTATATAGGGCAAAAATAGGACAGGGGAAAATTACAAGCAAGTTTTGTTCTCTCTTACCCAGACTGGAAATGTTTCACCTCCTCATATCCAATTATCACCTGGGAGATGAGAAAGAGGCCTTTCTCTAGCTCTTATAAAAGTTTTACACTATCCAGGAAATCCTTTTCTGCATGGTGTATTCCCTCAGGAGCACAGTTTTATTACCCACACCCTCTATTAATTCTAGAGCAAACTAAAAAGCCCTTCACTGACAATGCCTGAGCAGGTTTCCTCTTAAAAGAGTTTACAAAGTACTGAAGAAGCACGACAAGCAGAGATGCAATAAAAGTCGTTATGTTTGCCACAAGTCTGATTATTTCAACTGCAGACAGTTGTTCACATTTTCCTTAATATTTTGGGGTATGGAAGTATATAGGTTTAATGGAGGGGGGAAACAACAAGATGTGTTCTGCAGAGTAGAAGATCACACAAAGGTTGGCACATCAGAAAAGATTAAAAGAACACTACACATGCACCTTGAGCCATATAAAACCATAAGAAAGGGTATACAGAGATAGAAGCACAAAAAAGTTTTCAAAAACTTTTGCATTCAGCTACAGGACTTAATTTGATGCAGAGAGAAAGAGGGAAGGACAAAGAAACTTCAAATATTCATATCAGTAAACAATGTAAGCAGGTTGTGAGGAGTCAGGTGAGCACCAGGCATGCCAAAAAGAAGACTGTCCAGCTCATGCTTTCAATTTTCCTACTAAAAAAAAAAAAAAAAAAAAAAAAAAATCTGAAGGCTTCATATTGCCTTAATTGGAGGAAAATAAAAAGGAAATAGTTGTTTCTGCTCAGTTTACACTTTTATTCCTCACACTCCTTTCCAAGCTCTCTTGGCTTGAATAGCAAAACCCTAAAAAAGAAATTATACTGTGATTTCATTGTAAGCCTCACTTTATGGACTTAACAGGTCTCTTGGATCTTGCACTTGGAGTCATTAAAATTTCTTTGGAAGCTAAGAAACACAATATTTGGTGGAGGTATTTGGTTGAAAGAGATGGGGTGGGGGTGGTTTATAACAGTCTCTCAGACTCTCTCAGTCAACAGCCCAATGATGAAAATGAATAGTTTGTACCACAGAAATAAAACTCATCAGTTTGGAAAGATGGCTGCACTGAAGCAAGCATCTTCCAAAGTCCCACTAAAACTCTGATACAGAGCAGAGCACCATCACCCTACACACCTAAGGAAACACAGTCATGTTGGCAATTCAGTCTCCACATGGGGTAAATATTTAGAGACCCTCTATTAAGACATTCTAGGAAACTGAGTTATGCTCAAACAGCATCCTGGGCCTCCTTTAGCACTTCTGCTCCTCAGGGTTCACTGTGTCTGCAGAAGAACAGGAGATGGTACCATTGCCCATGTTAGACTACTACAACTGAAACAAGTGAGTCAATAGCAAACATCTGCAAACACTTGAAAGCCATCACACAGGTGGGTAGATGACTTGAAAGCAACTTCAGAAAAGTTTATTTAAATCTGAACCATTCCTGTGTGCACCCCAACAAATGTATCAGCTCAAAAACTTTACTTTGTTAATAATCACGAGCACCTGTCTAACAAATGAAACTGTCAACTCCATTCATGTTCACCAGCTGAGTAGCACTACCAACAAACACTAGCTACACATGGCTTTTTTCACCATCACTACCTCTATAAAAGAGTGATTAGCTTTCTCAGAAAAAAACCACAGTCACCACATTGCTGACTTGCCAAAATACAGTTGAGGGTAAAAAAAAAAGCATTTTTAATCCAACTTATATGAACACACAGACTATGCTATGAATAAGTAATGGAGGAACAAAATCACTTCAAAACATGAAGCCCATCAGAAACCCATTCAGTCAGCTTATGTCCATTATTAATTTGGTGCAAAAGGAAAAAAGGTATTCAAAGTCTCCTTGGGAACTTGGAACTTAAACATGGAATTTAGCAGTATTCACAATCAGGCATGCCCAAATGTCTAATAAATCCAGGCAGAGAGGCACAGTCCTTTTTTCTCTAAAGAAAGGGACTTACTAAGAGAATACTTTGAGCACTAAAAGCATCAGCAAAAGATGATGAGTTTTGTTATGTGTGCACAATAACATTTCCACAATGATCATAATTACATTACTCCTTGTCTTTCTAATTCTACCATTTCTAGAAGTATTCCATCTTGTCAAACATGAAAATGTCTGGCAAACCTTCTGATGGATCTCCTAGGCCCTAAGTCCTCAATGATTCCTTTAAGGAACACCATAAATGAGAAAATAGTCCTTAATTTGTGATGGGTTGGTCTCTTTTTGGTAACTAAGGCATTACTTGAGGTACTCATGCAAATTTCAGAAAACAGAAATAACTGTGATAAATTGCAGTAATTTTCTATAAAGTCTACACATTGGACAAGTATTTTAAGTAGATTGAGGAACTTTATAAAGTATTTCTTTTCTATCTACTATCTCATCTACTCTGATGTTCTACAGTTTTCTTCTAAAATAAAAAAAAGCTAATCATGTTACTAACGATACTTTTTCTTTGAGCTGTTAAGAATACTGTATTTAAGCAGCCAGCAGGAGAGGACATAGAGCAGAACAACAAAATCACATTTTTATAAGCACTAGCTGAAAAGCAGCTGTTGTGTCAAACAGTATTTTTATTTCTTGCTACAGAACTCATCAATAAAAGAAAGACAGAAAATGCTGAGTCTAGGACTTGAACTGTCAGACACACTTCTAAAATCTTGTATCAGTTCCACTGCATAACATCTGCAATAAAACTGTCCTGAATCTGATGTAGGTAGCACTCACAGGTTGAATACCTGTGGCATACAAAATATTCAGCTCACAGCTGAAGACAAATCCATGTGACTCATGCAGGGAGGAGTTTGAGGTGGATTTTTTTGCCTTTGATTTCGTAAGCTACAAAAGACCCTTTGTCCATCCTTAACAACAATAAATTTCAAAGGTATTTTGTCACAAAAGGAAGGCAAGACTCCCAAGAAATTGAGTCCTATTAATTACCATGCAGTTATACAAGCCTATCTTTTTCACAGAACATTATAGAGCCTTTCCAAATTGTAACTCCACCAGGAATTCATGACTGGAAAGAGTAAGACCCTCATAATCATGAGCACCTGTCTAACAAATGAAACTGTCAACTCCACTCATGTTCACAAGCTGAGTAGCACTACCAACAAATTAATATTCTCTAAATCCTTGTATGTAGAAAAGAGCAAAGCTTTTAACTGAACCTAGATATATAAAACCACTAGGAGACTTACTATTTATCATAAAGCTAACATTTCAGGCCAAATAACATGACTTATTCATGCTAGTTCTTAAGTTGAAGTCTATGAGATTACTTGTATGAGCAACCCTTACTTTGGCCTTCAAATAATCTAATCTAATATTCCACTAAAAACATAAAACTCAGTGTTAAATCTAAACTGCATTTGCCAAGGCCAGTGATCATGCTACATATTAAGAACCAAAAATTGTCCAAATTTAACAAGAGTTATTTGCCCACAAACTCCCAAACTTTCTCAATCTGCTAGCACTCTACAGTTGCTAGTGGAAGACCTGACTAAAAGCATTCACAGCACAAAAACTGTATAAACTGAGTAACTAATTTGAGAATGAGAATTTAGTTCTTCATCTCTCTCCAACTGGCCCTAATATGAGCCAATTTCTGTTGATCTATTAGAAACAGAAGTTTAACATTAAATTTGGAAGGCACTGAGGAAAAAAGAACACACTAGCAAACTCCATTTGATCTACAGAATTACCTTCAGATTCTAAAGTAATTTTAATAAAGATACCAATAACACTAGTTCACTCGGTACCATGGTAGAAAATGACATAACATTATCTTACAGTGTAAGTAGAAAATTTTGTGGCCCCAATTTGTATCTGAGCAAATTTCATTTATGTGCAATTTCTTTCTTGCATCTTCTTTCACAGCTTTCCACTCCAGAGATTTGTCTTCATCATTAAATTATAAGTGTGCTTCCTCAGTGAAGACAAGTACTTGGAGATCTTCCTAGAGCAAAGACATGTTTTTTGTTCTTCAGTTTAATTCAACAAACACACTACTGGTCACCTAGCAGAGGAACAAATTTTGCTTGTTTTCCCCGTGGAAACAGTTACAGAAGCCTGCTTTCCACTTGGGAATACCCTTAAGGTCGAAAGCTTAAGAACAAGAATATCAGCTTGTGTAGTTCTCTTCTAGTGATGATGTACACTGTTAGCCTATGCAAGCAAAAGGGAGGAGCAGACACACACAACACCAGATTTACTTTTTCCAGTACAAGTGACAGTACTGAAGACAAAACTAATTTGTTTTGCGATTGGTATCTCTTAGATCTGTAGGTTGTAAACCGTATTTTGGTTCATGCTGAAGCCCATTCCAACACGCCTTCAGCATTACACTAGCTGATTTGAGCAGGGAGGTTGGCCCAGATGACTCGCTGTGGTTCATCCCAACCTTACCAATTCTGTAATTCTGTATGTCAAAACCAGTCTAGGCTTGTACAATCACACATTTAATTTGCTGGAGAAGCACACCTTTAACTAGTTTACAAACATTTATTCCCTGTTTTCATATAAATCAACGCAAGAAAATAACACAGTAAAAGCAACAGAGTTCAGTAATGTTACAAATACTATCCATGAATGACGAAAACTATATATTTCCAAAGCAAAAATAAATTCAGTCAAGAAAGGATGCTTCCAGTACACTTAGCCAGGGAACATAACAAAGAACAAACAAAAACAAACAAACATAACAAAAAACAAACAAACAAACAAAACCCCTAGACACAAACAAACAAACAAACAAAACCCCTCCACTCGAAATAATTATTGTACACAAAAGATATTACTCTAAAGACATCACTATCAGCGAAACAAGTTTCCTTGCAGAATGTATGTGAAAGAAGCAAGGAAAACTTTTAAACTGAATATATTCTCAGCACCCGTTCCCACAGAAAACGGATGTAAGAACAAACCTCGACCCGGTCTAGCAATACTGTCCCAACAGGACACTACCCTCTCTCCAAACCCCAACAACGTCTCTACCAAAATCAGTCACTTTTTAGGCCAATTTCAACACGTTAGTAAATGTTTCTCGCCGTCGTCCGATTAAGCACCTCAAACAACGCTGGAAAGCTGAAGGAGAGTTTTCCACCAGCAGCGCCGAGAGCTGTACCTGGTGAGCAGCGCGGCTCCGCACAGGACGAAGCGCGGCCGCGCAGCCCGCAGCCCCTCACGGCGGCCTCGCCCCGCACCGGCCCGGCGCGAGTCCCAACGGGCCCGGCCCTGCCCGCGGGAGCTCCCCCTCAGCCCCCCGGGCCCCGCTGCCCGGGCCGGGCGAGACCCGCAGGGACACTCCAGGGGAGGCTCCGTGACTAAGCGGGAGCCGCGGGACTTGCCCGCGGAGGTCAGAGCCCCCTGGCCTGCGCTCCTCCGCCCACCGCCCCCGCGGCACCTTCCCGCCCTAACCCCGCTCGTCCCTGCAGGAAGAGTGGGCGGGAGAGCCCATCCCGAGGGAGCCTGGCACCTCTGCCGCCCGGTCCCGCAGAGCCGCTCACCTCCGCCCGGCTCAGGGCGACTCCCATTCCCATTCCACCGCGCTACCGGTGCCCCCCGCCCTCGGGAGCCCCCCGCCTCCGGCCGCCTCTGCAACCGCGAGCCCGCAGCCGCTCACCTGGCGCCGGGCGGCCGCCCGTCCCGTCGGTGCTGTCCCGTCCGTCTGTCCCGCCTGTCTGCCCTGTCCGTGCTGCCCCGTCCGTCCCGCCCAGCCGCGCCGCTCGCTCAGCACTGGGCACAGCAGGCGCGCCGGCGGCCCCGGCAGCTGGGACAGCCAGTGGCCGGGGGGCGGAGGCAGGCGAGGGAGGTGCTGCGAAAAGCCGAGGGAAGCCGGCGCAGCGGCCCCAGCCCCTCCCGCCCGGCGGCCCCGCGGGTGCGGGCGCGGTCCCGGGCGCTGCGGCAGCGCCTGGGGCGGGAGGCCGGCCCGGCACGGAGCGGGCGGCAGGCAGCGAGCAGTGCCGGCTGCGCCGGGTCAAGGCTTGGGGACACTTGGTGGCTGCACACAACCAACTCGGGGGAAGGAGCTATAGCTGAGAATAAAAAACTGTTTCGCATTTCTTGGTGAGCAACGTGTTCAGGGTTAAACCAGCCTTCTCTCTTGTAAAGTTTACTTCATCTTTAAAACAGACTTAACTACATTAAGCCCTAATGTTAACATAGATTTTGCACATTTAGAAGCCTTCATTACATTTCAATGAGATTCATACCTGCAGTCCGTTCAAATTATTGGTAGTGTAAATGAGCTTCACTATTATGACGGCAGAAAGCTTAAGCTGTGGCCCTCCTCTTTCACTTTTCAATTTCTTGGAATGAAGCATATTCTGAAAAGGCAGGATTTTCAATGACTCATTTTATACGAAATGTTTAGGAACTGTTCCTTGCATGTAGGCTGGAGGTTTGATACCTAGGCGCTGCTGAAAAGAGAAAAAAGCCTGGCTCCAGGGCATAGCTGGGGAAAGCACATCCAGAGGGAAAGGCTGGAGCTTTAAGCAACAACGCTTCTCAGTGTTACTGAGGGGACAAATTCTAGGAACTCCACAGACAGCAGGTCTTCCAGAGGATGCAAGGTGTGATGAGTCCACATGATGAGCATAGTTTTGTAGAGAAATACTTGCAAAGAAGAAATGGAGGTAGATGAAGAGGCTTGTTTCATTTTACTTAGATCAGTGGTGTCTTTGGATACTTTGGAGCTGGCATCTAGTCAAACACAAGATCAGTGCTTTTGCAGTTCCTCACATAGGAATTTGTCTTTCTCTGCCTTGCTTGGTAGAATATCTTTCACTTTCTCAAAGGCTTAAGGACAACAAACTCTCTTCTCTTCCTAGCTTAAATTACCAGTGAGAATTATAACCACTTCTGATCTGGATGCCTGAGCTCAATGAGGAAGAAAAGAAAAATTGTCCTAAAGTTAGTGCTAAGGGTGTGATGCATAAGAATATCATTTGTCTATGAAAATCACTTGCCTAGTGATTCTACATCAGTGCTCTTTTGACACATCCACAGAGAGTGAGCTTTACCAATGTGGCTTAGTGATGTCTCCTCAGAAAGGCTGAAAGCGACCCTGGAAATTTAAGCCAAACTTACTCCTGGATACCTTACCCATTGGTAGTGCAGGGTTAGGAAGCTTTCTGTGTTGCTTGTTGTGTGAATAGTTACTGGTGTTCAGACAAATGGAAGTCTGTCTATCCAACACCTCTGACAAATTATGCAATGTTTTGGGTGAAAATCAGCCAGCTGCTGAATTTTCAAGCCAGTGCTGCAATGTAATTGCAGGCAGGGGATTAACCTCAAAATACTTACTCTCTTTCCACTCAGACCAAGTTAATTTACTAGGAGAAATAACTGTGCAATTTGCAAAAGGAAAACACTCAATTTATATTTCTGTTTATTTTAACTGTGTATTGCATACAGCTGGGTGGTGTCCAGTAACACAGAGAGAAACTAAACCAAATTGATTGTAATGACCTAAAAATTAAGAACTTAATTCCCAGTATATTTGTATTGCTCTGCTTAGCTGCCATCTATGCCATCTATAAAGTTCTAGGACAACACTGGATCTGGGAAGTGTTGCATGGAAGCCAAAGGCAAACTCCTATGTATTAACCAAGAAAACACAGACTTGAGCAGGTCTGAGGTACAACCATGGATAATTGAGTAACAAAGAACTTTTCAATCCCACTAGTTTTGTCATGTTTTTGAGAAAACGCCAAAAAAAAGAGGTTACGTTAATTCAGATTGCTCAACGCCTCCTTTATTGTGCTTGTGCAATACTGAACACTGGTTTAGTAGGAACAGCAGGTGATAAATGCAGGTTTAAGAAAACAATACTTCCTTGAAGAGAAGGAGTCTAATCTTCCCTCCTCAAACAAAACGATCATATGAAAACATCTTAAATAAAAAAAATAATTTTGGCGAGTTTGGCCATGCATTCTTCTAGTGGGAAAATACTGGATTTCAAGGGTTTAACTACTGAAGTATTTTATTTTCACCTGTGTTCAACAAGATTGAATGTAGAAACCCGAACAACAACTCCAACAAAGTCAGTGACTAAATTCTCATTAACTTAATCTTAACCAGAATTTCACATTATTCTTCCTAAGTGGTTTGGGATTATTATTATTATTATTATTATTATTATTATTATTATTATTATTATTATTATTATTATTACTACTATTACTACTACTACTACTACTACTACTACTACTCCTACTACTACTTTAAACTCTTTCTCTATTTATGTCTTTGTATGTATACATGTTTCCTGGGAAGATAAGACATTACTGTGACGGGTTGCGGTACAAATTTTGTGTTTATAATTTATGTATCCAAATGGAATTTTTTCTAATTATATAATTCATGCCTTGGTAGGGGAAAAAAAGCAACTGACAAGAGAAAGAGGAAAAGGGAGGTAGTGGGAGAAGTAACGTCTGTTTCCCTTTTCATTTATGCTTCAAAGGTTTGAAGCTGTTGCACAAAATTGCTTGACAGGACTTCACTATTTCTTAGTGGGCAGGATTGGGAGGTTGCTTTGCACTGTGATGTGTATATGGTTGACCTCAGGGAGCATAAATTTAAGGAACTGACTATTTCAATGAATCACATTAATATAATACCTTTTATGTCAAATTTCATTGGTCTAAAAATAAAGCAAAAGAGATAATTTCTGTGGCTCTTGATTTTGTGGAGTTCTGTCTTATTCTCTACCATGTGATACTTTTCTGTGAACTCCAGAAACTGACTGGAGGTACAAATAGCAGTTAAAATGGTTACACTTCTCTGTTTCATATATAAATATAGTCCTTCCTGAAAATCACTCCTGTTCTATGAAATCATTTACTAGTTATCAGTCACATAAATAACAGATCTTTAGGTAAAAAATATTTTAGGGGTTTTGTTTTAATTGATGGTCGCATTGGAGATTAAATAAAATTGTCTATGAGTCCTCTGGTCTATTTTCTGCATGCAGCATTACAAAGACATAAACTGAGCCATTTTAGAATAAGGAAGTGATACGGACTAGCTGTGATGCTGAAAGGATTCAAATGTATCAAGGGAGGAGGATCTAAAGCCAAATCTTAAAACTGCACATATCAGGCATGAACTTGAGAGCTTGATTTGTGAAAAACAGCTCATAGAAGTGTGTGCCTGACCAATAAATCTGTATCTTACAAAAAAGTCCTTGGAGTAGATACACTTATCTAACACTCTAATAGAATAACTACTTATTAGTATTCTTTTGTCAGAAAGTAGCATATAGGTGTGGGTACCATGAGCAGTGTTTGCTGAATGTTAACTGAGCCAATATATATAAGAAATCTCTTAGATATGTAATCATTAAATAAGGAGGTTTAGTCTATCCAGCTGTGATTTTACACATGTTGTCAAATACTAAGTACAAAAACCAGGGTAAGATTTTCTCTTGACTGTAGTAGTTTCTTCATTAAAAAAAAAAAAAAGAAAGAAAAAAAGAAAAATATCTTCCTTACTGAAGGTCCAGGAAGGGTTTTAAAATGGGAATAATAAAAACAACTGTATCACTGTGATTAACTTCTAGGTCTCAACTCACCAATGAAATATGCATTTCTGTATTTCTGTCGTTACTGATGACAAGTGATATTTATGTTCACCGTGTTATTTGGCACTGCTGAATTCCATGTTGCAGGCTGTCATGCTTGCAAACATGTAGCCATGTCCTGTCAGACTGTATTCCAGCATTTAGATTCTAAAATGGGGTAAAGATGGAGGAAATTTGTTAGTTATGGAGGCCAAAAGAAGTAAGAAATCTTTGCTACTGTTTTCTTTGACAGAATTTCATGTACCTTACATGACGAGTGAATAATTTTATGTAGCAGCAGGATGAGCATTCTGTTCTGTTGGGTGATCAGGCCTTCAATACTTCTCCCTCTGCAAATGTTCTCATGCAACAAACACTCCATTCTGTGAAACTGAAAGCCTTCATTATTACCTGCTGGACTAAAAGGTGGACAGAGCACAAACTCGAGTGCAAGAAATGCCATTTAAACATAAGAAAGATGTTTTATGGTGAGAGTTATTTAACACTGAAGCAGGTTGTCCAGAGAGTGGGACCTCTACCCTTGGAGATGTTCAGAAGTCCAGATATTGTCCTGGGCAACTGCTGCAGGAGCCCCTGCTCTGAGCAAGAGTTGGACTGGACTATCTCCAGAGGTCCCCTCCAGCCACAGCTGGTCTATGAGAAGAACTTCTTCTAACACTCTGCTTTCCCTTGGAATAAAATACGCTTTTGGCCAAGCCAAGGACAATGATCCTCAAATTGTGAAAAACATGAGGGTGATGAAAGGCTCACATACTCAAAAGCCCAGACCAAGGTGGTAATCAACATTATGGGAAACTACAAGGAAGGGTTGCCAAGGAAAGCAATTTTGAAGAGAACACCTGGAAAGGACAATTAAACCTTTCAATTCCATATTTATGGCACTCACTCTCTTTAAATTGTACTGACACTTATATTTCCATTAAATAAACATTTTAAAGGAGTTGTAACTTGTCCATAAGAAGTAAGTCTATGTGGATCTTGGCAGGAAAATTCTCATTCTGGGAACATTTCACATTTTTGCTTTTCTTTTTTTAAAACTTATTTTACAAAAAAAGCTCTGTTAACCCCTGAAAATTGATACTGACTCTAATGGTTCCACATTAAATGCTCTTGTGTTGTAAGACTTTTATCATAGCATGAACTGTTAAAATAAAGCCAAGGAGGTTACTATACCCCTGTTGATTCCTACATCTGTGTAACTGGTAAAGCAAGAGAGAAAGATCTTTTTTTTTTGTCATGGAACACTTTTCCAGTGTATGGTCTGCAGTGTGTATCTTTCACATACTAGGGAAAGGATCTTAGCTTTCATGCCAAGTCCTCTCACCCCTGACAACACTATTTTTTTTTTCTTCTTTTCCTGAAAGGAAAATTCGTGTTCATAGTTGTCCTGTCTTAACTCTGTTCTTGGCCTTGCTATATCTTTTAAACAAAGTGTATATATATCTATATATCTATATATCTATATCTATATATATAGATAGATATATATCTCAGCTGCAAAATAAGAGATGGATGGTGTAAGATGCCATCATGTTTTGAGGGAGACAATCTGCTTTTGATGTATCAAAGGAGAGGAGATTTCCTTCTCCAGTTTACTCTATAATTTACTCCCTTGTTTTACAGTGTTGATCTCTGCCCACTTTACTGTGAGCGTCTGCATCAGGGAGTGTGGGGAGACCTTTGGAAACTGTTTCAATATTTCTCAAAGATCTTTTTGCTGAAGTTTCAACTTCCTTTTCAACCTTGTTCATTTTTCAATCTTTTGCTAGTTTGGAAGAGAGGAAAGTCGTTCCTTAAAGGTCAGCTAATCCACCCTGCCTTTGATTTCACACCAGCATAAATCTGTATAACAAAGTTTCTTCTTAATCATGTTAAAATGATTAGGAGGAAAAACAGAGTTTGAAAAATTTTTTTCAGAAGAGACCTTCCTCCTTTGCTCTGCCAGGGGTGAAAGAATATATACGCATAGAAGTCAAACCCCTGATTGTTAATGCTGGTATACTGCAGAGGATTAAGATGAAGGAAACATCTAATTTTCCAAACACTTCGGTGTATGTAGACTTTGTAATAAATGATTTCTCAGTTGAAGACTGGAATTTCAGGTACTATTTAGTGTCAGCTTCTTGGACAAGCTCTGTGCAGCTAGACAACCCACTACAGGCTGACTCTGTTTCAACAAGCCTTGCGTGTGGTTGGAGGCAGATACTCTGCATGGTAGGAGCCATCACACAGCAAATGGGATGCATTGAAAACACTCGTGCTATGTCTGATGGAAAGGGACAATAAAATCGTAGACAGCAATTAGATTGTTCATGTATAGAGGAGCGATAATATTCCACATTTCTGTATATATCTGTTGTTTGAAACTACAATTCCTTTTTTTTCATCTTTTAACATGTTAACAGTGATGCTAACATGTGGTGGTGCCAGAAATCTTTGTCTAAGTGCACCACTGGGGTTTTAATAAACCTCAGCACTGCCATTAGTTGTGATTTGACTGACATCCTGAATGCTCTGTGCAGAAAATCCTCTTCTACCTAGGTAATATAATTCTCAATATTAAATATTAATCAATATTTAACAAACTATAATTGAGATTAAAAAGAAGATAATAAAGCCTCAAGTGCCAGAAAATTAATGTTTCTTTTAATCTTCTATGCCTGTCTCATCAAATAGTTTGGAATGCATTTTTATAAGTTGTAAGTCTTTCACAAAACTTGTTTTTATTTTTTAAAAAATAGATTTTCCAACTGGAATTACTCAATAGAAAAAACATGTTTTTATAATAGAAGTATTACATTTTGTGTCATTGGGTAACCTTGTTTTGCCAGGGTTACATTTCTGTAGACCCTAAACTTGTCTGGGAGGTTTATTATGGGGGGGGGGGGAAGTTGTTTCCTTAGTGGGTTTTTTTCTTGTGAATTTTTTTTTATCACCTTCAGACAGGCTGGCTCTGCCACAAGTTTAAATGTTACATAATTTTCTAAAATATATTACCTCCAATATTAAATTAAAATTTATCAAGGTCCTGAATGTTTACATTATTCTGTGTAAACAGATCCCAAGTAATAGCATTTGTATTTCAAGTATAGTTCATTCTTGTTCAAAAGGTCTAAAGAAAGTCTACACAATGTTTGTTTTGAGGACTTAGGTATTATTTGAGTGATTAATATGTCCTGTGGAAATCTTCTGAACATAGATAAAAAACATTCTTTGTATTTGTCTTTTGGGTGTTGAATTGGACGTAGTCCTGTCTTTCAGAAAGACCATGACTTTACTTTTAGGATCTTTTCTGTGTGATAAATTATTTTATCTTAATTATCTCATGCTTTGGTCACTGCACTGATTTTAGGTTAATTTTCCAAAGACACAAAATGCCCATTGCTAATGTTGACAGAAATTTGTCCTGCCTTTCAGTAAAGGCCCTATGGTGGTGCCTTCTACCTCCAGCAAAGTATTGAGCAGAGACTTCTTAATTCCAATTTTATTAATCTCTTTGCCAAAGAATCACTAAGGTCTTAAGGGGAGTTTTATTTAGTACTTTTTTTTCAGAAAGGTCTATTCACATGGAAATGGATTGGAGATGCAGCTGATTATACCAGATTCTTGGGTGATGAAATGATCATGGCCATGGCCACAAAAGTAAATAAACAAATAAAAGGGACAAAAAGGCAACTATGTTACATGTCTGAAAATAATGTTGCCAAACAAAGTCAATGACCAGCTGAGATCATTAGGTCAGCTGACACCTGGAACTTGCTTCAGTAGGATGCAGTTTTGCTGAGCTTGGCATAGGGAAACTTGCTTGAAGCAGACCAGGATGGATCTAACAATGATCCTCAGTTCTCCAAGAATACTGTGGAAGAAAAGGATAGTATAATGAAAAAATATGCAAGAATATGGATGTCTGTATTCATACCGTATAATTTTTTTTTTTCTCAGTCATTGTGTTTGGCCTTACATTCCCAACTATTTTTAAATTCGTTGCACACTGAGATTCATATATAGTCTTTGGGGACCACATAGGACATTTCATAAGGTCTGGTCTTGGCAGTTTTCCACAGATAGTATAAGGGCTAACCTTATACCTTCTGATGACCTCAGGAAAATTTTATTTGCAGTCTTTGGGTACTTTGCATCTTTTTTCTCTTCTAAATTTTTACTTAGCCACTTATTAGCTGTGGTTTCTTTGTGTGCTGCTATGTACTTTTTAAATTTTATTCAATGATTTAGTACATTAAAATATTAATCCACAGAAATATTTTCATGTCAAAATTATTAGTCATATTAAATTAATGATTGGTTCTTTAAAACATTAACTCAGCTTTATGATATCTTCAAAGGCTTGTCTTCAAGGTTTGTCTTTCATGGTATTAAAATATTTTAGGTTGAACAAATTGCAAATGTATGACATCTGTGAGGCATTTTTTGGGATATCTTGGTTCCAGAGATTGTATCAGGCATAGGAAGTGTAAGAATGATTAAAGTCACTAAGGACAAGATAAACCAGAAGTCACAGAGAGCATCTGGCACGTGTTTCTCCCTGCCCCATCTGTACAGTTCTCAAGTTCCACATTTTGCAACACTGTGGAATGTGAACACTGTCTGAGCTGCACTAAAAACATTTAAGAAGTGGCAGTATATTGTAAAAGAAAACAGTTATTGTAGCTTATAAAATGGAACAGAAACTATCCTAGAGCACATGGTGAGTTGCCTCCTCCAGCTGCCAGGCATCCACCCAGCTGCTCTCTCATTCCCCCTCCGCAGCAGGACAGGAGGAGAAAATACCATGGAAAAGCTCATGGTCAAGATAAAGGCAAAGACATCAGTTACCAATTACCATCACAGGCAAAACAGACTCAACTTGAGTTGGGAAAATTCAGTTTATTGCCAAGTAACATTGAGTTGGATGGTGAGAAACAAAGGAAAAAACTGAAATATCTTCCTCCCACCCCCTGTTTTTTCCAGGCTCAAATTCACTTCTTCATTCCTGACTCCTCTCCATTTTCCTTCCAAGTGATGCTGGGAATGGGGCATGGGGCTCATGGGCAGTTCAGGATAGTTCTTTGCTACTACATTATTTTCACACTTTTCCCTGCTCCAGTGTGGGTCCTCTCCTTGGCCTACAGTCCTTCAGGATAAAGCTGCTCCAACACGCGTCCACCAAAGGATGCAGCTCCCATCTGAACCCGCTCCAGTCTGGGCTTCCTATAGACTGCCATGGATATTCCTGCCTCCACAGGCAGCAGTGTGGATATCTGCTCCATGGTGCCATTCTCCATGGGCTGCAGGGGCACATTGCAGATCATCATGATCTTCACCAGAGGCTGCAGGGCAATCTCATCTTCAGCGCCTCCTCTCCTTCTTTTTCACAGTCCTTCACTGTCTGCAGAGCTGTCTGTTTTGTGTCACTGGTCTTCCTCATTCCTCACACTGCTATGTGGCATTTTGCCCTTTTTCACACACTTTTCCCCAGAAGTGCCACCACGTTGGCTGTGGGGCTCAGCCTTGCCCTGTGGTGGGTTGGTTGGAGCTGTCTGGAACTGTCAGGGTCTGGCACAGGGCAACTCTGGCTTCTCCTCACACGGTCCATCCACAGCCCCCTTTGCCACTAAAACCTCCCCACCAACACACAAAGCATTGCATTAAAGATCACTGCTGCTTTTCAGACTGTGGTAAATCAGAGTTTTCTGAGCCCTGTGGAGTTGTGTCAGTTTGAGAACAGCTTTGAATGAGCACAGAGCCCCAGAAGTCCTCTAGTGAGAGATTGACACTTTGAAGTACAGACTGTCTCCCAAAGCTGCAAGATGTTGCTGAGACAAGAGATTTATTTGTGGCTCATGTGGCAGTTGCACACTGCACTGGTAATAAAGTTCCACCATTGACTAATGAAGTATTTTCACAAATAATCTAAATTTAAAAAGTATGATATGCACATCCTGACTTGATTATTTTGCCAAGAAAATATGTCAAATTCCTGCAGTTACATTTTGTATGAAGAAAATGGCCCTTTGTTTTACACAGAGGCATAAAAAAATAGCCATTTTCCAGCAAAGCTGATAAAAATGCATTTCTCAATTTAGTCAGCTATCTCAAATTCCATTTATTTTAAATACGCTGAGACTTCAATTTTCTTTTATGCATTCTGATTCTCCAATGTTCTGTTAAAGATATAATTGTGGCTTAAAAGATACAGCTAATGAAATATAAAGATGTTGTCAGAATACAGGAAATGTAGATTCTTTAGGCCCTGGTAACTCATCTAACCCTGGTAGCAGATGTTTCAGTTCTGTCTTCAAGATATTGTGATGTTCCTGGTGGGACAAAAGGAGACTTCCAGACTTCCTCTATAATTGGAATTTATTTTCACAGTCGATAGCTGGAAACCAAAAATCTTGAAAGTGCTTATCTAAAGGTACAAATAACATAACAACAGAAAAGTATTTTGATGAGAAAAATGGAACTTGCTGCCTGGATTCTTTTTCAGACTTGTTTTGCCCTATTGTAGCTCTTGACTTGTAAATATTTCTCAATTTATAATGTATATTTATATAATACATAGTATACAATATGTAATTAATATATGAAAATATGATAATATAGCAGAATGTCTCTATCAGTCTGAAGAATATGTTTTTAATGACTGATTCCCTTCTCAGTTTGTTTTTGTAAAAATGTAAATTTATCCTGAGTTGCAACCATGAAACATCTATCACTCCTAGTGTGAGTTATATACAGTATTGAATATCTATTTGTTTGGACAAGTCCATTATCCTTGCAGCAGTTTTAAGTATTGCTGGTGAAAAAAGGAAGCAAATTCATCTGTGTGGGCTAAACATCCAAATCTTCACTAGCTGAGACTGAACTCTCATATCTTCACTGACTTCATTGTCAGTGTAAACTGGATTACCATGCCAAATATTTACATGCATTGATACTTTCAGGTACACTATTAACAGAGAGCTTAAGGGCCAGAGCAGGAAAATGAAAATTAAAGCCTATCTGATGGATCTCAGTAAAGTATTTAACTGTTCATGGTTCATTTTGTTTCCATTTAAAACAGGTATGGGATGTTCAGCCCTTTGCTGAGCAAATCAGGGCCCAATTCTTCTCAAATACTGAAGCAAATCTGGCATGGCACTTGGCTAGATGTTATGCTCAACCCTCTTCATCCTCTTCCATTGAAAAATGAGATAAAGATTTGTAATTTGCTATCAGACATGCCTGAGTAAAATCTTTTTTCACTGCTGGTTTCTTGCATACTCTAGATATTTTCCAACAGTGCTGTCCTCAAGGAGAAGGCAGCGGCTGCTCTCTGCAGTCCGTAACACAGGTTATAGCATGGGTACAGTAAGTGATTTTATCAGCATTATTAGGAACCACTCCACTCAAACAACTTTAATCTAAAAGATGCTTACATTTCCTTATAAGTTACAACCCCAGTGTATTTTACTCTATCGTTTAAACATGAAAAATATTCCCTTGCTGTTTGCATACACATTGATAACCAACTACCATATGAGCTTCTACTGCTCTGCACCTTAGTCAGGCCCCACACTTTTTGACTGACTGCAGTTTGGAGAAGAGAATGAAGCATTTCCTGGAGCTGCATAAATACCCCTTTGACACACATGATTTTCAGAAATTTTGTTGGAGATTGAATTACAATAGTTTGAATTGCAAGCAAAATGGGTGGAGTTGGGATAGGAATAGAAATGACCTGGTTTCTTTCTAGTGACTTGCTAACGGTAAATGAATGTATCTTGGCATCATTCAAAGTGTAGGAGAGAAAATCTCTTTTTGGTTCTAGCAGGTTCAGACAAGTTCTTGTTACAGAGGCACAAGAGAGCAAAAAGCTGAATGAGAAGCTGCCCAAGATACTTCTTGGACATAAAGAGATAAGGGCAATGCAGTACCTACAGGTCTTGTTGCTGTGAATTCATTTCAGTTTGGGAGGAGAAAAGGATGAGAAATATGTCCCAATGTCAAATCACCAGAGCAAACACAGAAAGGATGATTCTCACTCTGCAGACAGTGAGCTACATGGAAGCAGGATTTACAGAAAATTCACAAGGGTCACAGAGGAGTCATTTGTCCCTCTTTTGTCCTAGCCCTGTGTTTGAGTGCAAGAGAATTATTCTTCATTTATAAATTGCATTTCTGAGTGAACAGTTTTCCTAAAAAAAAAAAAAAAAAAAAAAAAAAAAATAAAAAAAATTATTTATTTGGGTTTGTTCATTAAAAATCTGCTGCTGTCCTATGCCAAAATTCGTCATAGATTGAGTCAGAAGTTTGGCAGCTCTCTCTGATCAGTCCCCCTGAATATTCTCTCCATTGTTAAATTATTTGAGCAATAATGAAATAGAGAACTGGGAGCTAATACTGCTGCTTTCAACAACACTTTGAATGAGAATCAGAGATAATGGCATTTTTACAGATGACTGAATAAATGAAGATTAATAGAGACATAGCTGTGAGGATAAAATTATTGAGCATCTCAAGAGGATGGAGAAAACGCTCATAAAATGTGCTAGGAAAATGTAATAAGCATTTAAAATAATTATTGTCAAAGATAAAGCATGTTTTTAACTAAAATGCCTGCAAATTCATCCAGTTTTATTAATATGAGTTATTCCATAGACCAAACTTAGGTACTGTGGTCTCCCACGGGAACAGGAGGTAAATGTAAAGGGTCCTCACAAAGTCTTTTACAGGGCAAAGTAAGCAATGACAAGCCATTACCATTAAGGACTGTATAGAAAATCTCTGGGAGTAAATTCATTGAGAGAGGCAGGTGTAAATTCCCCAGGCATAGCTGCTCCCTATTCATGGATATTCAGGCTGTTCATACTTGCTGTAGAGTCCTTTGTCAATGGATGCTAACCAAAAACTACAGGATTTTCAGATGCAAAATTGAATTTTGAATTGCGTCATTGTTATTGCTCCCTAACTAATAACTGAAAGTGCCAAATATACCTGAGCTTCCTCAGCAATAAATAGAAATATCTGCTAATAAAGAAGGCACTCATAAAGCAATTCAGTCCCATCATGTGTGAAGCAGAAGCCAGTGTTTGCTGCTGCAGTTTGCTGTGATGTCTTAGACAGGTTAAAGCAAGTGTACCACATCCTCCACTTATTTCAGTGGTTCCTCCTCCTCCTCCTCTTTTCAGATCATGTCCTGCTTTGTACCAGCACAACTACTGGTGTGCCCACCCAGTCAGCTGGGGTTGTCTGCAAGGGTAGCTCTCACCCAGGTTTGTGCCTCAGCCCACAGCGTGAGGGACCACTCAGGATACTCCTGTGTGAGGAGTGGAGGATTGCTCTGGGGTGGGAGCTGGGAGCAGCAGGGATGGGGTGATGCAGGAGACTGCTCCTTTCAATGGCAGTCTCAGCCTGAAGTGCTCATAGGAGTGCTGAGTCAGTTAATGCAATCATTTCCTGTTCTAAATTTAGTGAAAGGGGTGATGCCAGATATTGCTGTGTGGTAACTGCTAGCAAATAATTAACACCAAATGTCAGCCAGTTAGGTGTTTGTTGTTATATATTCAAATTTTGTTGAGGCCTCAATCACAGAAACAGACATTCTTAGCAAGCCAATGGCACTTGTTTTAATTTTGGTTTTGGTGGTGAAAATGCATTATGTCTTTCTCAGGATTTGGTTTTTATGTCCCAATATTTAGAATACAGATTTTTGTATGGAGATTTGTTTAGAGGGTGTAAGATATCCCATCACAAGAGGTGTGCAAATAAAACCGTTCAGTTATGTATGAATGAGTGATTGAAAGGTGACAAAATTCCCACTCTCATTTGTATGCCATGTATTTACATCCCAAAGAAACAGTGCCCAAGCTGCAAACCCTGTAAATCACTATTGGGTCCTGAGAAACTTCGTCATCTACAATGGAGGAGAAGTTGGGCAGGACCTGATGCATGAGTAGAACAAGTTTACTAATATCTGGATATCCAAAAAACAGAACAAGAGTACATTTTGTACACAGTGGTCTAGATCATGGGTAGTTAAAAGGATGCTTACCATATCACAGTTTTTACTACATCTCTTTCTGCTTAATGTATTTTTTTTTTCCTGTGGAAAGGTGGCATCTGAGAGGGTTTTCATTCATTTGACTTCAGGAGAACAAAAATGGAAGGAGAAAATACATGTTGTTCAGGCTTCCTGTCTGAAGACATCTGGGTCTTTATTTGATTGCTTAAGTCAGTGGCCCAAAGTAATGTTACAAATCAGTTTCAACTTACTATGTCATAATAACAGGCTGGAACTATATATATTTTAGGTTAATAGGTAGAAGAGAAAGAATTTTAGATTATTTGTGACAAAAGCATGGGAAAATTAATGATAATCTGAGCCTGTCTTTCAGTTTCTGGACGTGGACATAAGAAAAATGTTGTCTCCCATAAGAAATGGGAGACAACAGTGTCTTAGGTATCTGCTGAAAAGGTTTTAATTAATTCACAGTAAAATCTGTTCAAATCACACATATTTGGACTATACATGTTAGGGGCTCTTCTCTTCTCTTCTCTTCTCTTCTCTTCTCTTCTCTTCTCTTCTCTTCTCTTCTCTTCTCTTCTCTTCTCTTCT
>VZUI01032046.1:0-11375 GCA_013401135.1 Cettia cetti
GGGGAAGCCCTCCCGCCTTGCACAAGGCTGCTGGAGGCAGGCAGCGCTGCTGAGGAGCACACAGCCAGCCCGGCTCCAGGGAAAGAGCTCTTAGGGGTTTTTGAAGGAATTCTTCCCTGGGAGGGTTGTCAGGCCCTGGCACAGGTTGTTCTGAGATGCTGTGACTGCCCATGGATCCCTGGAAGTGTTCCTGGCCAGCTTGGATATTGGGGCTTGGAGCCACCTGCGATAGTGGAAGGTTTTCACTGTCCACGTGTCACAAAGTGATGAGGGAGAGATGCCCCTCTGCCCCAGTTAAGGGGAACATGAATATATTTTGCTTTCAGTTTCACTTCTATTAAAATAATCTTTATTTTCTTGGCTTTTTTGACCATGTTTGCATTTCTTCTTCCCCCCTGCTCGCTGTCCTACTTTTGGATTCCTCTCTCTGTGTGTTTCCCTCACATACAACCCTTTGAGTGAGGGTATTCACTCAAATAAAGTCTCTGCAGAAGGATTACAGGATGGGCAACTTGTTCCTTTCACGAGGCTTCAGTTTCCATTATCCACAAACTCCAGGCAAGCTCCTCATTCCATATTTTGCCATTGGAAGATCTGTCTTCCAACCAGAATGGTATTTGCATTTTAAAAGGTAGCTTATCTTATACCAAACACAATTTTATCGCTTCTAAACAGTGGCCAGACACCACAACTCTGAAATCCCTGCAGCAGAGGAGTATTCCCATCTCTGTGCCTGCTCCAAGGGTGAACTCCTGCCTCTGGAATTTGCTTCCTCCAAGAGTTCAGCAGAGCCTGCCTTCACGGGGCTGGAGGGCACCCTGGTGAGGATCTTGGCTTTGGCAAGCCCCAGGCTCAGCTTTGCACAGGGAGCATCCAAAATCAGGGAAGAAAGGAGGCTGTCGGGCCAAAGTGGAAGTGTCTGGGTATTATTCCCTGGGATTGCCAGGATGTATTTTTAAATATGGAGAAATGCCCAGAAATGGTCTGTTCTGTGCATCAAAAAGGCCCAACCAGGAATATTCATGTGTGGGAATAAATACACATTCCTATGCGGATATCCTGTCCTGCTCCCTGCCCTACTTCTCCAAAAATGATTAAAAGTGAATAAGAAGGAGAAAATTTTATTGTGTTGTGCCAACTGATCCACGTTCATTGATCCAAATCTCTGGGATCAGACCTTTTGTACAGAGAATTGTGTTTGGGTTGAAAAGGACCTCAAAGATCATCCAAGGATCCCCAGGCTTGTGGCTGCTTCACCCCTGGCAGTGCCCAAGGCCAGGCTGGATGGGGCTTGGAGCACCCTGGCATAGTGGAAGGTGTCCCTGCCCATGGAGGGGGTGCAAATGGGTGATTTTTAAGTCACTCCCAACCCAAACCATTCCATGAAAAGAACTGGAGCAATTTACAGCACAAATTAATTTGTCCTGACTTTTCCCAGGTTCATTTTCAGGTTTCATGTCCCGCTCCAGCTTTTCTTCAATCTCCTTTGCTTGGACAACAGCAGGAGCCAGAACCCTCAGGTCCCACCTGGTGCCATCCCAGTGTCTCCAGGATGAGGAATAAATCACAGGATTAGAGAGAAGGAAGCACCCACACACATTTTCCAGAGGGAATGGAAGCAAAAAGAGAGGAAATTGCTTTCCCAAGGCTGCCTTGGAAGCCTGGCAGGACTTCTTGCAGTTTCTGTACCCATCCTGCTTGGCTTCCTGTTCCTACCTAAAGCTTTGGCTCCATCCATCCCTTGGCTCCATCACCTTTGGAAAAGCTTCCCATGGGATGCGTTCTTATCCTGCCTTTTGTTGTTGCTGCTCCTGCTGCTGTGCTTTGTGTATGAAAAGGATTTTTCCAGCCTCTTTCTCTGCCCAACGCGTTCAGTTGCAACCACAAGTCCAACAAAGGTCAGAATTTCACAACCAAACTGCAGCAGAGGAGAAAAGCCTTGCTCAAAAGCAGGATGTCTGCTCAGGTGTTTGCATGGTCACCATGCAAATCACCCCCAGAATTTTGCTTCAGGAAAATCCAAATTTCCAGTACGGATTCAAAGCCACGATGCAACCAAGGGGAGAAAAATAAGGAAAGAAAAGGAGGGATAATAGATAAATAGAATTGCATTTAATAATTTATTAATCCTTTCCAAAGTGCTGTATTTGCAAGCTGAACCTGCTGATGGGGCAGGGGCTTCCCTGAATCATTTTTGGGGAGGTGAAGGCAACCCTGACTCACACCTGAGCAACACCTTGAGCAGAAGGGAGCTCCTGCTCAGCTACAGCGACAAGGATTGGTTTAATCTGCTCTCCATCCCACTAACTGGATGTGCAGGAATCTCTTCCAGCTCCCAAAGCCCTTTGCCTTCTCCTCCCTCTCCCCATCCTGTCCTGTGGCAGCTCCAGCTCCCAAATTTCAGGGGACCCCTCTGTGTACAGGAGCCTGAAACTTGAATTTCCCCTCACCCACAGCTTGATCCAGGCTTTAATAGGATTCCCTGATTCCTAAAAGGAGGCTTTCTTGTCCTAAAGAAGCTTGAGGGTGGTCTGATGGCAGCAGGAAAATCAAACAGGTGTTTCCAGCCATCCATGGGGAATGCTCAATCTCTGCCATCCAGTGCATTATTCCTTGGATCTGCAGGGGTCACAGAATGGATGCAGAACCTCAGAGTGGAGGTGCTCCAGAAGGATCCAGACCTGGAAACTATCCAGACCTCCATGAAACACACCCCAGTCATGGACAGGTCCTCAGGAGAACCAGGAGGAGGACAAAAAAATGGGAAGCAGCTGCACAAGATGGGATAAAACTGTGAGGATGAGAGAGGGAATGGAAGGGAAGGCCAAAATCTTTGTGGCTTCCATTTCCACAGGGTTTGTGGTCTGGACAAATTTCCTTTTCCTACACTTCCAGAGTTATCTGACACAACAGGGCTGACTTTTCATTTGGCAGGTTTTTCACAGCAGATCTTGCAAACCTCTGTGACTGGAGGGAATTGAGGGGAGAATTCCCTGGGCAGGCTCCCATTCCTCTTCCTCAGCTGGATTTGAGAACTCAGGGGCACCTCTGACCACGGAACCAGAGCAGAGAGGACTGGGATGCGATCAGAGGGGGCCACTCTGGGTGGGATCACGGAAAACAGAGGATAAAAAATTCCTGAGAATTGGTTTTGGTGGAATAATAATTTTTAAAAGGGGGTTTTGTGTGATAATAACCAAGGAGGATGATGATGGGAGAGGCACCAGAGCTCAGGACATTCCCATTCCTGAGGCAGTGATGGATTCTTGTGGTCTGGACATGTTCTGGAGGACTTTGGGCCTGTCCCACCATGGACAAATGAAATCCTTATTTCTCTGTTCTGTGGCTGCTCCTGCTGTGCCTTCCGTCTAATTCCCTCTAATTCCTTTCCAAGTGGCCACAATCCATGGAGTTTTCTCTTCCTCATTTCATGCCGTGCGACATCAACCTCGTGTGCTTCCTCCAGCTCCTTCCAGAGCCAGCTCCCAGCTCCTGGAGATGCCTGAGGATGCAGCTCTGTGGCTTTTTGATGGGAAAGGAAGCTGTGCCTTGCTGGGATGTTGTACCAGGAATGCCAGGGAGATATTTTAGGGGATATTTTAATATATCCTGCCTCGGATCCCAGTTTTTTTGTCTTGGCACAGGGATCCACTAATCTCAGCCATGTGGTTTCTGAGCAGAGCTCAGAGCATGGGCAAAACTGTGTCTGGCTGCAAAAGGCATCATCCAAGAGGGGAAGAAATCTATGGGAATCCCTGCCATGGCTTCACCCAAAACCCACCTGCCCTCCTTGGACATCTGAGTCCTCTGCTGGATGTGCAGATTGTACCACAGAGCTCAAAGCTTAAATCTCCCACTTTTAGGGGATGCTGGACACGTTTCCAGGTGAAAAATGAGGATAACTGGAGGCTGGAGAGCGGCAGAGTGATGTCACCTTGGCTTGTGTGACATTCACCCAGGGAGGGCCTGGAAAAGGAGCTCAGACCCTTCCTGCAGCTCCACCAAAGGAGGGACAAGAGGTGTGTGAGGATTCTGCAGCTTCCCCACTCTCCCAGCAGCTGGATTGGGACCTTAATCCACCTCTTCCACCTTCCCCCACTCAGACTTTATTCCCAAAGCAAATTTTTTTAAACCAGGAAAATTGAATTAAAGATCTTCCAGGTATAGCTCATATAAAAAAATTCCAGGGGCAGGATTTACCTGAACTTTTCTCAGGCTCAACATCCCAACAGGGAAATTAAAAATCAGGAACAAGGAGTAACAGGCTCAGGAGGATCCCTGGCAGGCTGGGATTACTGTGGGGAGAGATCAGCTCCAAGCTGGGAATGATTTTCCTCTTCCACGGGCCTCAGAAAAGCTGGGGAAAAAAAAGATTTTTCAAAATTCAAGATTTTCAAAGAGGGATTTTTCCAAGATTTTCAAAGTGAAGTTGTTCTCTCGAGTGGTTGTCTCTGCCCTCACGTGAGATTTATCCCAGGGATTGAATTCCCAGGAGCTGAGATGTTAATTAAAAATATATTCAGGAAGGTTAAGCCTCTGTTTGTTTTTTTTCTTGGCAGCAGATTTTACATCTCAGGAGGAGAATTCAGCTGCTCAGAAAAATCCTGCAGGAATTTTTGCCTTCATCCTGATCCCCCTCATGCACCTGCCCCATGAAAATAAGCGTTGAACTCCCTGTTTTCCTCTCTGGAGGCTTCTCCAGTTCTTTGAGGACTGGAAATTTCACTGCTGGATGGAATTTTCACCCCTGCTGCCCACGCTGGGAAAATGTGGAACCCCCAGCAAACACCAGCACTGCCCCTCCGTGTGTCCAGCATTAACCTGGAACATTCCCAGTGCAATTCCCTGCCTGAAAACTCCCTGACAGCTTCTCCTGCTGTTCACTTCCACTTGCCAGGGAAGGCCAGGAGCTGCAGTAAATAAAAACCAGCCCCAATTTTGTTTCAAACAACTGCAGAAAGAGGATCAGGGATAATAAATTGCAGATTGATGAATGCCAGCCTTGGCTGGGGAGTTCCATTAAATAAAAGCCACAGTTTAACTCTTCAAAAAAAGAAAAAAGATCTGTGCTATCATAAGATGCTGACCCATTTTTTTAATCCATTATTTATTTTGTTGCCATGGACATCTTTAACTTCCCCCTGAATCAGTTAAAGCAGGAATTTGCTTTTTCAGACACATGAGAAGGTTTTATTCAGAATGCACTAAAGCAGAATGTGCTGCAGGAAAGAGGAGGCTCCATCTTCAACTTTTCAGCTGCTGGATCTGTAAGATTTATGGAGAAGCTAGATCTCTGAGCTGTCCATCAAGCATCAAGCTTGGAGCTGGATCCCTGGAAATTCTGGAGCAAAGGAGGCTCAGGGGGGCCCTGGGGGCTCTGCACAAGTCCCTGCCAGAGGGGCAGGGAAAGGAGGAGAGGAAATGGCCTCAAATTGCACCAGGGCAGGCTCAGGGGGGAGATTGGGAAAGGAAATTTCCCTGGCAGAGTGGTCAGGCCTTGGGATGAGCTGCCCAGGGAGCTTTGGAGTCACTGTCTGTGGGAGTGCTCAGCAGGAGTCTGGAGGTGGCCCTTGGGGACAGGCTTTGGGGTGCTGCTGGTGATTCCTTCCTCCACGAGGAGGAACCCAGGTCAGGAATAATCACTTGGAGACAGAGAATAATTAACTGAGTGTCTCAAGGCTGGCTCTGAGTTCCCAGAGCTGTGAACTGAGCATGAAGCAGCTCAGAAATCCTTCAATTTTTCCTGCTCTTCTCCCCAGCTACAAGACTGGATCTGCTAATGAACCATCCCATTAAATGAGAGAGGAGTAATCTACTCTGGGCACCCTGTGCCAGGGCCTGCCCACCCTGCCAGGGAACAATTCCTGCCCAACATCCCATCAAATCCTACTTTGAAGCCATTCCCTGCCTCCTGTCCCTGCAGCCCTTGTCCCCAGCCCCTCTGCAGCTCTCCTGGAGCCCCTTCAGGCCCTGCCAGGGGCCCTGGCTGCCAAGGAGTTCAAGTCCTTCGGAAAAAATGGAATGGTGGTGCTGGAGTGGCACTGGATGATCCTGAAGGGCTCTTTCCACCTTGATGATCCTGGAATTCTTCAAAACTAAAATCCTTCTAAGAGGGGCAGCTTCCTGTGCCCACCACTGAGCAGGGAACATCACAAACCTTGCTGGGAGCTCTGGGAACAGCTGCTCCACAGGGATTGCTCTGCCTCACACCTGAGAGGAAGCTTGGAATCTTTAGATGGAGCAAAAGCTTCCCACCAAACAGAATTTTACTCACAGACAACTACACCTTTATTCCTCCCCTCCAACAATCTGCAGAGAGCAACATTTGGAAAGCCTTTTTAAGGAGCAGAGAAACACACACAGGGATGGATGTCTTCAACAGCATCAGCCTAAAGCTAAAAATCACCTGCTCCCTTTTCCTCTGGTGGTTTTCCCTTAAAGCTGAGATCTGCAACTGGTGATATCCTACAGTGAGTGACAGGATGAGGTTATTTAATTCCAGCAGCAAGGAAATCCTGTATTTTATTACTCACCAGAGGCACGTTGTGTTCTGCTCTTGGAAGTTCATATTCCTGGGTAAATGTTACAGGAACGAGGCTCTGAACATTCCACTCCTGGAGTCTGAGCAGGCTGGGATTTACTGGCACATCCAGGGTGTGATGACAACTTGCTGTCAGGAAAAGCTGGATTGAAGGAGCTCTGCAGCAGATGTGGAAAGCATGGACAACACCAGCACAAAAGGAAGGAACGCTGCAGTAGGATGATGATTATTTTAAGGTTGTAAGCCGTTCCTAAAGCTGGGATTTATGAGAGCCAGGGAGGAATCTTCACAATGAACAACTCGAGTTTAAGAGAATCGCTCTATGAATTTGCTGCACAGACACCTCTCATTTCCCAGAATCATGGAATCATCAGGGTTGGAAAAGACCTGCAGAACCCCCTGAGTCTCCTCTCCCTCAGACTAAACCCCAAACATCCCTCCCAGATTGTGTTTTCCAGCCCTTTCCCCCCGTAACCTAAATTTCAGGTGCCCTTTGCTGACTCCATCTTAAAATGGAGCTTGAAAAGTCTCCCACAGTCCATCTTTGCTCTCTCTGGGTTGGGATTTTTTTAATTCTGCCTCCACAATTAGGCCAAGTTTAACCTCCACGAGGAGGAACCCAGGTCAGGAATAATCACTTGGAGACAGAGAGTAATTAACTGAGTGTCTCAAGAGTTCCCAGAGCTGTGAACTGAGCATGAAGCAGCTCAGAAATCCTTCAATTTTTCCTGCTCTCCTCCCCAACTACAAGACTGGATCTGCTAATGAACCATCCCATTAAATAAGAGAGGAGTAATCCACTCTGGAGCAGGGCTGGCTGCCAAGGAGTTCAAGTTGTTAGGGAAAAAAAAAAAAAAACCCAAGTGGTGCAGCCCTTCAGGCTGTGAATGTGCCAAAACAACAGCAGCAACCCCGATCTGTTCTCATCGCCCAGAATATGAACCAGACACAAAGAACTTTCATTAAAAAGCCACATTTTCTGCACGGAGTTTTCCCTGGAGAGAGCGACGTTTCTCGCCTCCTCGGTGGGATGGATTTTACACTTCATTAACTGCCTTGATCTTTTCAGCACTTGAGGCTGGGACACGACAACTTCATCTTGAGTTTGGCTGGGTTAATGATTAAAACAAGGCTTTGTGCTCGTGGGTGTCTGCAGGTGCCCACAAACTCCTTCAGCAGCCCTTGAAAAGTGCAATATTCCCTGTTCCTGCCACAGGGGTTGGTTTAAAATAGGTGGGTTTGCACTTTTTTAGCTGCAGGGTCACGAGGGAACTTTTAAAAGCCTCAAAATCCTCCTGTGATGTTATCCAGAGTGGGAATCAGCTCAGCAGTGGGATCCTTGGAGCTCCAGGAGCTGGTGTTGGACTGATGGGGGAAAGGGAGAGCAGAGCCTGAGACATTCCCAGGAGAACTTCATGAATTCTAACAATTCCCGATGCCAGGGGTTGCTCCATCATGGCATGGACTGAGCCATCCTTGGAATGTGGTTTCCATCTGAATATTCCAGTGAAATAAAGATGTAGGGAAAGCTGAAGGCCCTCAGTGCTGGAAGCACTCAAAGCACCTCAGACTCAGGGTTTAGGCAAGGAAGGTTTAATTTCACCCGACTTCAGCTTTGCAAAGCAAGAGTTGCAGGCCCAGCTCATTCCTTGACTTTAAGGGTGGAAAGGTGATTCCCAATCTCTGCTCTAGGGCTCCCAAGAAACATATGGATGTCCTGGAATTAGTCCAGGATGCTCTGAGAGCTGCTCTGGAGCCGGGCTGTTCACCTGGAGAGGAGAAGCTGCAGGGAGAGCTCAGAGCCCCTGGCAGGGCCTGAAGGGGCTCCAGGAAAGCTGCAGAGGGGCTGGGGACATGGGCTGCAGGGACAGGAGGCAGGGAATGGTTTCAGAGTAGGATTTGATGGGATGTTGGGCAGGAATTGTTCCCTGGCAGGGTGGGGAGGGGCTGGGATGGAATTCCCAGAGCAGCTGTGGCTGCCCCTGGATCCCTGGCAGTGCCCAAGGCCAGGCTGGACACTGGGGCTGGAGCAGCCTGGGGCAGTGGGAGGTGTCCCTGCCAGGGCTGGGGTGGCACTGGAAGATCTTTATGAAGGTCCTTCCCAACCCAAAGCATTCCATGACTCCATGAGCTTGGAGCACAACTTCATTTTCAGGCCTGATCCCATCCAGGGGAGGCTCCCGAGGCTCCCAGGCTCACTGGTTGAGGTGGAAGGGAATTTTCTGCTCACTTTTCCTCCTTTTCCCAGGAAAATCCTCACATCTGCCTTTCAAAGTCCCACCTTTGAAGTGGAATTTCATCCCTGATCCTTTCTCTTTGCCTTCCAATGGTTGTAACAACCCTGGCACCACTTGGCCACACATTTATCTTTGGGATTAAAGAGAGCACCTTGCATTTATCCCAAAGTCAAGGAAAACCCAGGAAATCCTTTTGCCATTGATTACTTTGATGCATTTTCTGCACTTCCCTCAGCCATCAGAAGCTTCAATTTCCTCCCAGGCTGAACTTTGGCCTGCTGCTGAGGAATCTCTGCAATTTTCCTTGGAGAAATTCCAAGCCTTGATTTTTTTTTCCCCCCATCACCCTGCCCACAATTTGGGAGCAATGATTTTTGGCCAATTTTTGCCACTTAAGGGCTAAATTCCTTCAGTTTTTCCACACCTTCACTCCATGCCTTTTTCGGGTGGGATGGGAATTTTTCAATATAGAATTTTGGTGTAATTATGAAGGATTTTTTGAATGCAGTCTAAAAATTATCCCTGGCAATTTAAAGTGTTTCATTCTCTTCCCTTTTTTTTTAACCGTTTTTTAATATATATGTAAAAATATATATGGAGGCAATAGAAAAAATCATGGATTTCAAATATAATGGCCCTTGAAACAAACAAACAAAAAAGCACCAATAATAGCAATAGCAATAATAATAATAATAATAATAGAATATAAAAATTAAAGGGAGAGATGTGAGAAATATTTCAAAATTACTACCACAGTTATTCCCTTTTTTTTCCAACATGAGCCTGGGATGGGAGCAGCACTTGGAGAGAGCAGGAGAACCACGATGAAATGTGGCTAAACTCAAGATTTAGGAGCAGATTCCTGCTCTCCTTCCCTAAATCCCATGAAGTTGAGCTGCTTTTACACCAAACACCAGCAGGGCTGAGAGTCGAGCTGGTGCCATCCGGTTTTAATTTCCCCCTTTGGAAGTTGGGAATTTTCCGTCAATGGGATTTGATCCCCGAATTCGGCCACCCACACAGGAAAGGTTTGGGAGCAGGTGCTCAGTGCAGCAGGGGTTTGTGGGGTCCTGACTCAGTGCCCAGCCATGATCCCAAACAAAAGGCTTCCAGAGAAATCCCAAGCGAAGAAAGCCAGGAGGATGAAGTGATGGGAATGACGGTCCCGAAATGCATCGAAAGGGAGGAGGAATTGGGAAAAAGCCAAAAAACCCCAAAGGTTTTTGCTGGGTTTGCTCCTCCTGCTTCCCAGATCACCTGGTGGAGGAAGCAGGGAGCAGATCCTGCCTTTTGGAGCACATTCCTAATAAATAAACCCTACCAAATAATCGCTCCTGGATTAAAGTCTTGGGAATTACAGCAAATGCCAATTTGGTTTTATCTTTTATGTGTTGTGGAGCTCCAAAAGCTGGCAAAAAATAGGAGAAATTCCTACAAAATGGGAAAAATTTGCTGCTTGTTTGATTCCAACTAATCCAGTTGGAATTCAGTGATCCTGGTGGGTGCCTTCCAATGCAGGATATTCCATAATTCCATAATTCAGGTCGCAAGCTGCAGTTTTGCTGTCTCTTCTCTCCCCATCCCTCCTGCCATTTGCTTTATGACCTCTTATTTATTTGATACTTAAATTCCTGCTTTTAATTTCTATTGGAAAAAGAAAGAGGGATAAACAGCCACATTTCCTAGAAGGGGAGTCAGCACCCTCCTTCCTGTGATTCCATGATTTATTAATATTAAAAATGTAGGAATTCTAGTGCTGGTCTGCACTGGGAAACAATTTCTGGCCTAAGGTGTGGAAGGGAAAAATAGAGAGGGCTTTCCCTTTTGGAAAAAAGATTTCCAAAAATTTCTAAATATTTGTATTTATGGTTCAGTTTTATTTTGCTCTGTTTGACCCTGCTCTCACCCTGCCCTTTTCCACAAAAATTCTCCTCTGCTCAAGTTCTGAAAATGATTTGAAATTAAAAAAAAAAAAAAAAAAAAAAGATTAAAAATGTCAATAGATTTGAAATTAAAAAAAAAAAAAAAAAAAAAAAGATTAAAAATGTCAATAGAGCAAACATGAGTCACATTCCACGATCTCCAAAGAGTTGGGTGAGGCAAACACCCCAGGAGAGGGGGTGGGATTTTAAGGAAGGTCTTGGGTTGTGTTTGACCACGATGAGACAATTTTAGCACGTTATAAAAGGTTCCTGGGAGAAAAAAAAAATAAATTGAAAAAAAAATAATGAAACTCTACTGGTGAACTGATGAGCTTGTGTTCCCACTATGGAACAGGCAGGCTCTGGAATTTGCCTGCTGAGCAGCGCATCATTCTCCTTACTCCATGGAAAACCTGAAAAAGAGAATTTCTCCCCTATAAAGCAGCTGTGCTGCCCACCCCGGTGGTGATGTCATCCCACATTCCTCTTTAACAATTCCTGTCATTCCAAGCCTCTGCTCTGGAGCCAGGCTGGGAGAGCTGGGGGGGCTCCCCTGGAGAGGAGAAGCTGCAGGGAGAGCTCAGAGCCCCTGGCAGGGCCTGAAGGGGCTCCAGGAGAGCTGCAGAGGGGCTGGGGACAAGGGCTGCAGGGACAGGAGGCAGGGAATGGCTTCAA
>VZUI01032048.1:0-11382 GCA_013401135.1 Cettia cetti
CTTATTTTCTTCTTTCTCTTATTAAATTGTACTTCTGACTTGGAGTCTCTCACTGGTTTTGCTTTCAAACCGATACAGCCTCCTACTACACTGTGCAAAGATAGGTGAAAACAAGACTAAGGGGAGGAAAAAAATAGTTCTGTAATGAAAATAAACCCAGCCTTTGATGCAGGCAGAGTTTGGATTAGCAGATTCACACACTCACAGTCACACTGCAGAAGGCAGCTTGTGTGTCTGGGCTCATACTGAGACTTTGTGCACAAACAGCATCAAAATGTTGACAACTCTGCCCCAAGTTTTTCTCAGTTCTCACTTTTGTATTCAGCAATGAAACTTGAAGGTGGAAATGCATGGCCCACAGGAGCTATGAGGTTGTCACAGGAAATGAGAAGTGACTAGAGCAGGTAGACAGGCTAGAGAGGTGTGGGAAGTAGTGGATCATCTCCAGAAGGAGCAATGAGAAAAACTCCAGCAGGGAAACCACAGCCAGGGAGATGGTTGGGAAGTAAAAACATGGAGAAGGAGAAATAATATCAGGAAGGCAGATCTAAAAACCATTTAGTCTCAAATGTGCTCTGACACCCTTGCTAAGCTAAGCAGAATGTTCAGGTGGCTGACAATGCCTAGGAGCACCCAAGGTTTTCTCAGCATATGGTACATACAGTCCTAATAAAAGCCTAGGGCAGGTTGTTATCAGCTTGCCTGCACAAAACATACGAGATGCACACCAACAAATTAATACTGAACCCTGAATTTGTAGAATTTTATGACTTCTCATATTTGGTCTCTTAATTCCAGTATTACTTTTAATTAATATACTATATGTTCAAACACAAGTAAGGAAGGTTAAGCAAAACCACTACAACTTATTGAAAAATCATATTCTCAGGTTGTCATCAGAGTGCCATGCTAAATTTTTTGACTTGCTCAGAAAACTAGACGTTAAAAATGCATTCAAACTTGATTAGATATGGTATATCTTTTAAAGAACAAAGCCCAGAATAGTGTGCTCACATGAAAACAGGAAATGTGAACTGTTTTTAATTTTTTAAATCATACCCTCTCGAATTTGTTTCAGCTGGCATAGTTAGCAATCATTAATAAGCAGTGTGCTCTGTGGTAACTTATTTTCCTCAAGCAAAACCATTTGCGCCACCTATATCTAGAAGGATTTTGTACAAAGGCCATTTTGGGAAATGAGGCTGGTCTTCCATTCCATGGTCCCTTGCACTCTGCCTTGCTTTTCCTGCTGTGAATATTTTTCTAAGTAGTCAGTCTCTCTCTACTCAGTGTGTCATTTGTTATCCTATGTTTCTCCATGAATAATGAGGAAAAGAGTATGAAGTTTGTAGGGTGCAAAGTGACTTCTCTTCCTTTATTAGTTGCAGATGCAAGCAAGGAAATTCAGAGTTTTCCATATCAAACCCTATACTCTCAGCAGAGCCACAAAACCTCCCAGCCTCAGGCAAGAAGGTCAACTGTGAACCAGAAAATCAAAACAAAGTCTACACATGAGAGAAATTCCCAATCCAGCCAGCTCAGCACAACTGCCTTTAGGAGGCATATCCACAAGCTCTGACCACCCTCAGCAATCCTAAACAGATCCTGTTCTTGGAAGCCACTTTCTGCATATCTTCCCAAGTATTTTCATGAGTTTAGCAGAAAAATTCTCTGATTAGCCACTAAAGCAAGATGAGGTAGTCAGGAGCAGTTTTTCTTCTGTAACTAGCTAGTCACAGATAAGACTCTGTGCAGACTGAATTCCTCATTCATGGTGATAAAACTTCTACCCAGCCACCATCCTGACAGATCCCTCCAGTTCCTGCACCATGCATCCCAAAGCTGTAGTTCCCACCAACAACCAAGGAGGGGAAAATCAGCATCTGACAGGTCAATAAATTATGTGGTGAAAAAAAATATATTTTATAGGCAAATAAACTTCAATCAAGTGTACAATTGCCTCTGATATGTAAACTACACTTCCAAAAAATTAATATATTAAGGTTAATGAAACAAGAAATAAAAACCACAGAGTTTGAACTGCCTTACCTTTGGGAACCTCTGACACCTTCAGCCATAGTCTCTTACCTTCCTTCTCACCAAGAAGATTTGTCACAGTCCCAGTTGACCTCCTCTCCGTGAGTAGTCACAGGGTTGATGTACTGGGTCTGCCTTTTGGATTGTTTTGCTTTCAAGCCAGCTCAGTTGGAGTTGCACCAACAGAGTGTCTACGCCTTCATTGTCTTCATGGACCTCACCAAAGAGCAGGTACGACCTCTGGGAATTATGCAGTCAATAACATGGCTGTTCCAGCTCCCAGTTTAATTGTCTGGGAACTACATGATGGGTAGAGCATTTATAGCCCTCCCAAACAAACTTTCTATCAAGCAGTCAGTAAGAAAAAACAAATAAACCACAAACAAACAGAACAACAAGAAACTCTAAGAGAGCTCCAACCTGAACAAAAAATTGGGACGTTTTGTCATCCTCAGTGCCTCTGGGCAGTACTGCTTCCTCTGCATCTGTTCTCACTCTTCTAGGATGTGGTGGAGAACTTCTTCCCCCTTACTGGATGTTGCCATTCTCCTTCCTCTTTTAAACTTGCTTACCTGTACTTGTTAGTAGCTTTCAGCTCTCATTGCCCAGGCAAATCTGCCTCACTGCCTATTACTCTCACGGGAATATCTCCATTTCTCATGGGAATATCTCCCTTTGTTGACATGAAGTGGACAATTCAGGTCACACTGAAAATGGTGGGGAGCTTGTAGAGTGGAATGAATGCACATGGCAGGGTTCCCTGGCTCCCTTTGCAGCCTGAGTTAGAGGTGTTGCTTCACCCAATACATAGCAAAGAAAAACTGCTTGGAGAACAATCATCTGGCAGCCAGTGTGTGTCCTTTGTATCAATCACCTTTGAGAAACATGAAGCTACGTCCACATAATCAGGGAAAAATGACACATTCAGTCTTATTTGGGTCCTACATCTCATGTTTGCCTATTTTATCTCTTAAATGCAATTATAACTACTCTGGCATATTTGCTTTGTTTTCTCAAACCTGTTTTTCTTGTTTTAATAGCATGCGATATATCAACTATTCATTGCAATTAAGGAGAAAAACCCCAGTAACACTGCAAGTAAGACTGTGCACACATTCCAAGGCTGTGATAACATCACAAGTCATGAGAGCTTTGCTTTTTGAGAGTATCATTTTGCCAGAATGACTGGGTGGGGATGCCTTTGGGTGAACAACTAGTTTTGTAGGGTTTTTTGGGCACAACTTTTGATTCCCTTGACTGTGTTTTTAAGATTGGAAAGATGCTCCCTAGTGCTAAAGCTGCATCTAAATGTGACTAATTACACCAGAGACAGCCAGTGCTAGTGTTGGTTGGAAGAACAGTTATGAGAATGATAATTTCCAGGATGACCTCAGCATGCACCTTTTGGTGGTCTGATGGTGTTTAAAACTACTTAGTTTGGAAACTTTCTATCCAAGGTTTCTCATTATGTCACTTGAAGCAATTGTGCTTCCTTTGATTAAAGACCTACTGTTTGCTTTCCAGAACAATTCAGAGCAAGGAAATTTGATCCACTTGTTATTGACCTCCAAGCTGGAACTCTCATGACTTGTAGTACTGATGGATCTCTTAAATAACTGTATGCTCCTATCTCATTCTAAAATCTCTTGAATACCTGATGGATCATGAGATATATTTCAGTGGGTTTATCTCTGCTGAATGCATTCAGGATAGTACCACCGTAATAATTTCAAGGTCTAGCACTTTTTTGTTTAAACTGGTGAGGCCTCATTTCAAGCAACACTTCAATGTTTTCGTCATGTTCCTTCTTGGTTTTTCCATGCCAGGTATTTTTGTCTTCTTTTCCTGCTGGCTATTGCATCCCAACTAACTTACTACTATGGCACAGAACACCCCCCATGTGTCAGGAGCATTTTTTAACAGAGTCTAAGCTGAATGTTGAATGAAGCTAAGCTGAATGTAGAGGAGTTTTAATTATTCTTCGGTCTGTGGAAGTGGAAAATAAGGCCAGGATGAGGAGGACTGGGTTGTCAGGAAGATAGCTGCAGGGAATCAGAATATATCATTACCTAAGGGAGTGGTATCCTCAGTCTTCATCTACTTTAATTCTCTCACCAGACACTTCAAATGACAGTGCTGTAGGGCTTAAAAAATTGGGGAGAAGCTGGGGCAGAGGATGGCTTATAATGACAGCCTGTCTAAATGTCTGAGTGGCAGACAAGTGGAGAGAAAGAAGTTTGCAGTACAGGGTAACTAAGGTGGAGTGATAATGTGTTTGGATTTAATCTGCTTTCTCTAGCTAGGTTTGACAACTGGCTTAGCTGGCTAGCTCTACATGAGCTTCACAATGCTGTCTATTAAGTTATTTGCTAAGAAAATTGAAATTTGGCAATTGTCACAGTTGGCCAGAACTAATTGTTACTTTACTGAACACAACAACTAAGGACTTGAATGACCCCTACTTTATTGGCAGAAGGGAAAGGCAGTCACAGCCTGGTTTCTTTCCGCACCTCCTAAAAGGGACCCAAGTTAGGAGTCCAGTGCGGGTGGAATTAGAGGAAAGAAGGAGCTCTCCAGGAGGGAATGTAGCTGCAGTTTTACCAGTCTCTCCCATGAAAAAAACATGTTTTTCCATTTCTGTGCCACTGTTCACATCTGAAAATCTATTTCCTACTCCCTAGGCAAATCTGGCTTGTGCTTCCCTAGCTCATTTAGCTCTTGTGGTACATGCATATATACTTAGCACAATAGCCACAGGTAACTGGGACACCTCTGCTGGTCCCACCACAAGCTTGTGAGGCCAGCAGATGCTGGGTTCACCCAGCACAGCTAGGAGCCCTGGCACATTCTCATGGGAAAGGAGGGGTCTCACCAGCTCAGGACTTCTCTTTGCTGCCCAGACTTGGTGATCACAATAAGCTGACAAGTGAGGGACAGTGTAATGCTACCCCAGCACTTCAGCACAGGAGACCTAACAAGCTTTTTCTGTTTCCTGTGAAAGAGAAAAGATGGAAAAATGAGGAGTGCCCACATGGAAGAGTAGGGTTACTCCTACTCAGCTGTGTGTGTTTAAAAGTTTTGCTGCGGTAGTCAGAGCCTCCACCAATAGACACAGGAGAGGAATAGGCACTTCCTGAGACACATTCATGCCATCTGAGACAGATATCTAAAGAGGTCAGCCCTGGCAGGTAATTCATCCATCTAGCACTTTCTCCACAGACTAGAGAGAGAAACTAAACCTTCAGGTAGCACAAAATTAAGTCAGAGGAGTTCAATATAGATAAAAATAAACATGGCAATACCATCCCCCAAGTGTTCTTCTAATGTTGACTTTTATCTGGAGCCAAACATTTATTTAGTAGTGAAATGGGTCAAACCAGCTATTATAGATCGCTCTCTTGATTAGCATTAGTTTTTCTTACCATATAAGACAACTAATGCACCATTTCCATCCTGTGCCACAACAGCCTTTTAATCAAAGTCTAAGCCTGATATCATAGCCTACAGTCCTAATACTAAAAAAATTACCTACAGTCCCAATACTAAAAACAAACAAACAAACAAAAAAAAGCGCGCAGGCACAGAGGAGTAGAGGAATAATATCAGTAACAGACAAGTTATCAGTCAGTACATGTCGGGCTTCAGCAGTCTGGCTAATCCTAATTCAGGCATCTGCAAACATCATAGAAGAAAAGAGCTTGATGGAGACAAGCTGGCATTCTACAAAGACTTGTAGTGGGATCCAGAGAACCAAGGCAACATGGCAGTTCTTGAACCCAAGCACGAGGCTCTCTACTCCTTCACAGAAAAGATAATGCTCAGCAGAGATTAAAAAATGGCATCTTTTGCCCAGAGTAAATATGTCAATACTCAGCAAAGGATGCAATTTAAAATATATCCTTACCCCCTTGGCAGCATTATTGCTCAGCTTTGGCTCCTCGCCTAGGAGGAACCTTTTGGCTCCTCCACAGCTGCCTTCCACAAATCCTACTCCAAGATACCAAATTTCCAGCATACCCATGGAACAGCTTTGGATGTTAGAAATACCCACTGAGTGTCTACAACTCAGGAACTATGACCTTCAGCAGTGTAATGTCCAAGTGTTTTTGGCTATAGACCAAAGATGCTGAAAGGCCTCATAGAAAGAGAATCAGAGAGGCTGTTCACATATGTTTTAGCTAGCAATAGCATAACTCTTTCTAGGTTGTCAGTTTCCAATCTGCAGTGCCCTTGTTCAGTATAGCTCTTTCTAAAGAAATAAAAAAGACTCCAGTTTTAGAACAAAATCCATACAGCATGTACTACATTAAGATTAAGGGCCAAAGAACTCAAGGCAAACTGCTGGATGGAATGGGCCCTGGAGGGCTCCCTTGATCAGCAGAGGACTGCCAAACAGGGAGGCTTGGCTTTGCAGAGGAAAGGCATAGGAAATATCCTGGCTGTTTTTCATTGTCCCATACTTGCAAGCTGGGAAGCAGCTTTAGCTCATTACCCCTCCTCATTAGCCCTGCCTGTTCACCTCCTGTGCTTCATGGCCTCCTCCATGGTGGCTCAGACTGGAAGACTGGGAGAAAGACACTGGCTCATGAAGGGCTCTTTTGCTTTTTTCACAGACGCAGTAAAAGGGCTTATTTGCTTATTTGCTTAGTACTAAATCTTTGCAGTAAACAGAGAGCATGGGAATATTTGTTAGAAGCAAACAAAAAGACCATAAATATCTCTTTCATATTTAAACAAGAATTTGTACATCTACTCATTCCCTTTGCTCTGTCTTTAGGTGTGTATTTCTTAGTAACATTTATCTGTGCTGGATTTATTTATTTATTTATTTACATGCTTAGATTTACATCTCACAGGGGCCCATGTTGTTCAGGTCAAGGCAAAAGCCAAAAAAAAGATGAGGCTGTGCTGAAAATATAAGTCATTCAAATAGTTTTGTATAGGCTTTGGTGACCTGTGAGTGGCTGGTGGCACTGACTGTGCCTGATGGGAGTTTGATCCTTCTGTCTCAGCCTACCACCCCTTAAAGATGGTGCTTGATCTACCAAGGCCTCCTCAACAGCATGACCCAGGGCCACCATTCAAGGGCAGAATATGAGGCTTCTTAACTTCAGCCTCTGAAAGAAATCTACATCTCTAGTCCCTTCTGCCTTCTGTATTTGCAGTAAAATGAAACACATATTCTAATAATTAAAAAAAAATACATTCATAAATTAATATTTTTCATTCCACATTGCAGTGCCAAAACGTTCAGAACCAGCCCAGCTGTTAAAAAATTATGTTAAAGACTTAGAAAAGCATAGTTATCTGAAGCCATTGACCAAAGAGCTGGTAGACCAAAGACTGCAAGATGAAAACATCATCAGGGCACATGTACTAACTTATTAAGGAATCAACAAACTCTGCTCTATCCTGTTGTTCTTTGATTTGCACTGAATAAATCTTCCAGACTGATACACATCATACACAAAGGCCCATTTTCGGCTTAGGGATTTAGGAACTGAACTGCCTTTTGTTTGGTCCTAGACCTGAAAACAAAAGATTTGAGTTAGGAACATTACTCATTTTCTGAGTAAGTAGTAAAACTGATCTGCACTCTAAATATGGTATTCCGCTGTGTTCCACTTCTTCTGAGTGTTAGCTACTCAGTCTTGTGCTGCCATGTACTCCTTCCTCATATGTGCTGCACTGGAATTTTCTGGGCTGCACTGTCAGCCAGGGCAGAGGACTGACATGGCTTAATCCCTCTTGCTCCCATTTCTGTCAGAGCACATAGATTTAGGGATGAGCCTCTTCACTTTCTGGAGGGTTTCAATGAAAGGACAGTTTGTTCACTGGCTGCTGGCCCTCAGCCCTGGGTTTGGTCATCCATCTGGGCCAAATTCTCCCTTTGGGCATGGTCTAACATGCTCCAACAATGCTTTCAGTGGCAATCCTGCCCACTGAGCTGAGAGCACAATTTAGCTGTTAAAGATGACACGAATCCTGATGCAAAGTCTTTCCTTTGTTCTTTGTTATCTCCAAAAGAATTTTAGTCTCCCTTACAGCTGTTATTTTTCCCCAATAAAAACAATACTTTTGTGGTCTTTACAAAGAACTAATAACTGTCAAAAGCCTCTTCTAAAAATAGCCCTGTGGAGCATTTAAAGTGTCATTTCTCTTGCATTACTACTTTTAGGTGTTATGCTCAACTCCACAGGACGCCTTTTTATGTGTTGTAGTAAGTTATTGCATTTCCTGTTGAAGGGATGAAAGTAACACATGCATTTTTAAAAAAATACTCTCTAACTACTATTGGACAAAACTGTTTCTATTGAATCAGTGAAAGTATCTGTGGAGTAAGGCACCATTTGAGAATAGTGAAGATCCTGATATTTAACCCTTCATTACACCAGTGTCTCTGGAACAGATGCCATGTACCAAACCAAATACATTGCCTAGGATTGTGATTCCAAAAAAACCTAAACAAATTAGCAAAGAAACAGTAAATCCTCCCCCATGAATTACCTTCATGCTCCTACATTTAAATGGACAAAAAACTATATATGAATTCTTGGATTAGTATTTTTCAGATATAGCATCTCTTACATCTTTATTCTACAGAAATATTTAATTAAATAATTAATTTGAAATATTGTGCAGAAATGAAAGTCTATGCAATATGATCTGCTCTTCCAAGATGCTTAAAGTATTGTTGTGTTTAAGGGAAAATGGGTCAAAAAGTAAGGGAAATGTGAAGTTTTAGCTGAGGTACTATGAGTTTCTGAAGATATGCACACACACATTTAGACTCTCGATAATGTAGCATGTCTTGTTCTAAGGCATCACTTTGTACACACACAGAGACACAGAAACATTTAGACTCATGATAATGTAGAATATCTTGTTCTAGGGCACCACTTTGTATGCACATATGCACAAATATTCAGGCTCATGATAATGTAGCATATCTTGTTCTAGGCCATCACTATGGTTCAGATGTATTATCTGTGTCTTGTTGAAATAACAGTTTTGTGGCTGATGATCTGCGCTGGCAATGAAGGGGACTGGAAGATCAGTAATCTCACGTAGTCCTAGAAACACTCTGCAGGCTGTGCAGGACTCTCAGCTCCTTGCTGTTCACTCGAGGGCCTCACTGTGGCTGATTCCACACAGGAACACACAGTGTGGGCCAGGACAGCTAAGTAACAGGAGCAGGGGGAGAGAAGTCATACAGGAAGAAAGGAAGGCAAATGGACACTCTCAAAGCATCTGCTGTTGGCTTGTGTATCTGTGAGCAGCATGGAAAAAAACCCCAGTCCTGTCATTGAGTAGATGCCTGAAACAGATAGAGAGTATCACAAGACTTTTTATCCATTTATAATTGTATGTCTCAGGTTTTGAAGAAGTAGAAATGTTACATAACACTAAATCTTTTCTGCATATAAAGTAATTCTGTAGAAAACAGATGATCAGTTCTTAAAACTTCAGAAGGGCTCTGGCACTATTAAAAAGCTCTTCTTCAAAGTGCAAGTCAGGCTTCTTGTCCATCTCAACTGAAGGGAGCAGAACCACTAAGTGCATCCTGCATTTCAGGCAGTGAGGTCTTGCTGAAGATTAGGAGAAAGCGTGTTGTACAATGGAGATCATGGGAGTCCTGCTTTAGCAGTCAACCATTTGCCCTGTCTTGAATGTATGCTTTTCATTCAAAGATGTTTCAGGGAAAGGAGAGATGCTGACTCAATTTTTGATGTTCAGGATGGCTACGTGGGGGCTTTTTCTGTCTTGGAACTAGATAAAGCTTGTTGTACATAAGCAGAGAACATGACGTGTTTCACTACAAAAGGACAGACAAAAACAGAAACACTTTTGCAAAAGTACTTCATAGACATCATAGAGAAACTGTAATTGTCATAGGGAGTGAAAAGACAGTGATCAAATATCTTGACATTTTAAAAAAGAGCACTTTATGCATACTTTTTACTTTCTAGATTTTAAATCTGCCCTGCCTCCTCTTTTTATGTCACCTGGACTGTAACAAATTCAAGACAAAAAAAATATGTATTATGACTCAGGATGAGCTCCACTCCTACTAATCAACAATTAATCAGAAAGGTACCATTGAAGGAAGAGAGTTCCTTAGCAAGACGTGTCTCTAGTAGGAACAGTACATTTCTTTCCAGGAGAACCTTTGTACAGAGAAAGATAAGACTTGAGAGCCAAGGCTGGCATCTGGCACTAAATCTTCAGTGCAGAAGACAGGAAGATCTGCTGCACAGAGCTCCGTGGTGTGCAGCCTGGCAGGGCAGTATTGCTATGCAGATCAGGAAAGGAGAGCAAAAGCAGAGGCTTATACTAATAAGCTAAGTTTCAGCTGAGACTCTGCTATAATACAGGCAGAAATCTCTTTTTCTTCCCCTGGCTCTATAAAAAACTAGGCATCCCATCCAAACCAGTCATCTTGATTCTTTCCCTCTTGTCAACAGTGAGAAACAGACACTCTGAAAAGTAATTTATCCTTCCTCTTATAGGTACATGCCTTAGGATAACATCACTCATTCTGAAAGAAATCTTGAATTGAGACAGGTTACAGTCTTAACACCTTGCCTCTTTCAGAGATTTAGCAGCTCCCAATTAAAAATGGCAGCACTGTCACAATGGTGGAAGCATCTTGAAAATGCTGAAGGAAAACAACTTTTTTGGCTGCTGAACCTACTTCATGTCAACCTACTTCAGCATGCTGCAGGTCATGGAATACAATAGTGTCAAGGTTTTAGTTTGAACTGGGCGGAAACACCTAATTTTGTAAAGGTTTCATATTTGCCAACTTTTTGGTTCAATTTCCCATCCAATGCACCAATTAATGTAAAGGTTTTGGTGTTTGCAGTTTTATATATGACTAGGAGAACTCAGAAAGCAAAACAGGCTTACCTTAAAATTACAAAAGATAGTTTATTCACACAAATTAAGAAGAAAATAAGAAAACACATAAAACAACAAATGAAATCTTCAAAGACATCCTTCTCTCCCCCTGCTAGTATTCACTTTTCTACACACAACATAAAACAAAACCTGTAATCTCAGTCGGTTTTACCATTTAAGAATAATCTTTCGCTCAGTTCCTTTAGGAAAGGAGTCTTTCTGAGTCACAGAGATATGGTCACATGAGGAGTAGTCCTCTGGTGGCTTCCAATGCCAACATCTGCAACAACCAGAAGAGAGTCTCTGCAGACTGTGAAATCCTACCCAGCTTAGCAGCTTTTCCAACACTGCACATGGGTCATACTCTGCTTATTAGGGGTACTGTTTAAGGATGCCTCCTCTAGTATAAAACAAAGAGTCTCTTCTACTGTTTCCAAAATCACT
>VZUI01032052.1:0-11391 GCA_013401135.1 Cettia cetti
GGGGGGGGGGGGGGGGGGAGGGGTGAATACACCTTTTTGTTGATGGTGTGCAGCTTCTGTTCTGATCTTTATGTCATAAACATTGCTGTTCTGGTGGCAGAAATTTATTGGTATTTAGCAACAGATAATACAACAAATATAGAAATGTATTCCATTGATCAGAAAATAGTTGTCTCGGACCTCAAGAAACAGTTGGGATAAGATTCTGACCCTTTGGGGGATAACGATCTTTGAGTGGAAATAAATTTGTAAAGGATTGACAAGAAATTAATTCCATTAACTTGTTTTCAGTACTTATAAAAGTTATCATTAGGCATAACTATTCACCTTTTTAAGAACTTTTTTTGTGGATTTAGTTTCTGCAGTCCTTATTAGTTAAATCTGGGACAGATTAAAGTGTAATGAGGAGAGAGCTTATTGTACAGAGACCTTTTATATGTCAGTTAGGAGTTGCTAGAGTAATTTATATACATTTTTTATTAAAAATGTATTTTAAAGCCATCTGTCAAATGCTGTTTTTAGTTTTATAAGGCCACAAAGATCTTTAAAATTTTGCTCTCAGTTATCTCATTTACAAAGCTGTTAGGTAATTCTTCTGTAAGGGCAAAGCTCTCTCACTCTCTAGCTCTCTCTGCTCTTTCTCTCAGGTTTTAGTTGATGTTGAGATTGGAATATTATTCTTACCAGGTATTAATGGTGATTGTTGTGTTTTGGGTTTTTCTTCACAATATTACAAGACAGCATAGATTGTAATTTCATTTTTCTTGTTACCTGACTGTTTTGAAGTTTTAGTTAACAGATGTATTCCATTGTGAAAGTATCAGAAACAAACATTAACATTTTAAAATGGAAGAGGAACAGTAGCAGAATTCACAGATATGAACGTTTGATTGATTGAAAAATGGTAAAAATTAACCCAGATGAGGCATTTCAAATAGATTAAGTGGCAACAATGAAGATGTTAGGGACAACAAAAAAGAAGATAATGTAACAAATGGAGAAATGTTAAAGATTTTCTTAAGAGTTTTTGATGTTTATAGGAGTATAATTGACTCCACATTTCACATTTCAAAACAAATAATAAGCCTAAATGAGCAATAGAGACAGAATATGTGTTTCCTTTACATGCTAAGCTTTCAGTTTATTATTGTTCATTGATTGCAATATTTCCACACAACTGTATGATTATTCTGGTTGAAAGAGACATCATGACATCTAGTCAAATATTCAAAGCACTGTTTAAAATGAATTCAGATCAGATCACATAGGCTTCTGTCTACCTGGGCTTTGAAAACCTCCCAGGAAGATGATTCCACAGCCTTGCTGGATATCCTGTGCCAATGTTTAATTATCCCTTAATTATCTCATCTGATTGCTGTTTTGGTTTTATTTTTTTAAATTTTCTCCTTATATTCAGTTGGAAATTCACATTTCAATTTATAGTATGTCAATACTTGTGTCTTATTTGCATGATGTACAGCTTCTGTAAAAAGTCTGGCTATGTGTTCTTGTAGCAACCTCCTCAAGGTGCTAGAATTTAGCTATTAAGTCTTCTTCAAAAGTATTTCTTGTCTCCACATTAATAATCCCAGTTTCCTCTGTCTCTCACACAGACTGCTCTATCCTCTGATCAACTTGGTAGTCCTCAGCTAAACTGACTTATTTTTATCAGCATGTTTCTGGAACTGGCAGCACAGAGCTGGTCACAGTATTCCAGATTCCATCTAATGAGGGGACCAATGTCTTCCCTTAACCTGTTGGCCATGCCTCAGTCACTCCCTAAACAACACTCATGCAGTAAGTCTGTTCCTCATACAGTACTTTGCACCTTTTGAATTACATTAGGATTGTGATGGATCACTTCTGCCCCACACTTACCAGCCTTTGAAATGCCTTCTGCCCTCCAGCATGTCCAATATGCCCATTCCCTGCCCAGTCTGACATCATCTTCAACCTTGGTGAGGGCATGTTCTATCTCCTCCTCCAGGTCCCTGATACATAGGATAGGTTACAGTGTAGGCCTCTCCTACTGTACAAGATAGAGGAACTGCACTTAGAACCAAATTTCACTTGGAATATGAAAAATTAACCATTATTCTCTGATCCAGTTTTGTTCCATTTAGTAGTCCATCTACTCCTTTTCCATCTCATGTCATCTTGATTGTAATGTCAGAAGTGAGATACAAGGGAGACTATGGGAGACTGTGAAAAAAGTTCTGCTGTAATCAAGGTAGATGATATTTACTGTTCTTACCCTTGGTAATCCAAACTTGCTCCTCGCAGTCACTTTCTTCTTTCTCACCAACCCAGAAATAGTTTTGGGTTTCCCAGGGACTAAAGTAAGCAAACTGGATTGCAATTCCCTGAATTGTCTTTCTTGTCCTTTTTCAAAATGGCTTCAAAATTTGCCACACATCTTTTAGTAGTGGTTATTACAGGTATGAATAAACAGCCAGGAGTTTCTAGTTATATAAGTAAAATTAAGGTGGTTTAGCTAGTTAATATTCCTAATTTTTTTTTAGACAAACCAGTAGAAGTGGAAATAAGAGACAAGCTCTAGGTTTGTTTATTTAAAAACTCGTCTGATTATATATTTACTTCTTCCTGTTAAGGTCTCTTAAAACAAGGCCCAGAATTTTCAAAGTTAAAAAAGCATTCTGGGCATGAGACATACTGCATTTTTATAAATTCAATGGTATGTTTCAGTGACTAAATATGTGAAATATAGGTATGCAAGTGAATTTTTGCATTTTAAAATATCTGTTCTTGTTTCACTTTTTAAAAATCTATTTAGATTTAAAATGGTATTCCTATTAAATTCCCATTAGATTTCATACATACAGAAATTTGGCATCACTGGGATGCAAACTTTGTCTCATAAATAATATGAATAACATGAAAATATAAAAAAGTTGGGCTGCATTCCAAAACCAATTTAAACTTTTTACATTTGTCAGTGATAAAGTTATTCCCATTATCATCTCTGAAACTTGGAAATCTTATCCCCAACTATATCTACCATTAAAAGAACAACAATGATCTTTTTCTAGGAACATCAGCAAATAAAATATTCAGAATGTTTTTTGGTATACTCACTTCTGTAAAGAAGTGAAGTATACTCATTTAACAAACAGTTCTGTATATCAGACATTTGAGAGTAATGAATAAGTCCCATTCCAGGATGAGTATCTGAATTATATCCACCTCAATTTCATGTGATGTAATTGCAATTTAATTGACTCAGATCCTTTGCAAATTACTCAATCCCCAATGTATACAACTCTAACTGACTCTGTGGTACAATGTTATTGCATCAGCCAAAAGTGTCAATAGAGCTGTCAGCAAAGGCAGCTCTGCAAGGTGGAGACTCCTCTGCCAGGGTGTAGTGCCTGATCCATATCCTGCTGATTCATCTTCATTCATAGTCTTGGCCTGTCCATCCACGACTCTGAGAGCTGCCTCAGGGCTTGTGACTGTGCAGGTTCTTATCCTGACAGCTAAACCCCAGCTGCTTTTTGTCTTCCTAAGCCAAGAAGCAGTTGCTTCATACTTTGAATTTGTATGTATACTGCTTGCCCAGTTAAAGATTTCTGAAGAAGCAGACCCAGAAGAGGATCAGTAATGGCACCTGGCTGCTGCTAAGTAATCCCTGAACATCTGTTTTTACCATACTGATCAACTGAACTGACATTAAAAGGAGGAGTGCATTCCAAAGGACAAGAAGAAATAAATCCATATATCATTATGATATCAGCTAGTAAATCAAAATAAGGGAATGGACTCATGTAACACTTTGGTAAGAAAGTTTCAGAACTGAATATAATCTGAAACTGTTCTTATTGCCTTATTTTTCTCCTTAGGTTTGCAATCAAGTACTTTGTTTTCTATTTAAATAAAAACTTGCTATCATTTTCTTCACCTAAAAAAGTCTGGCATTAAATGAGTGTATTGAAGAAACAGAAAACTTGTTTATGCTTCTTATGTAACCTGATTCTGGCAATTTAATTTCACTGTACAAGATATTCAAATACAGGAGCCCTGCACCTGGGATCCTTAGCCCTCAAAACCCAGTTTTACTTCAGAACTGTAAGTCCCTTTTAAAACATCACATTTGTAGGAGCAATACCATAAGTAATATACCAGAAAACCTTTTTTGATTTTTTTCTGCCCTGGCTTGTATAAAAAAATATAGAAATATCAAAAAAGATATGTTTTTCATGAGGAGTTTAAAATTTACTTAAAACTGGACCTGTGATCTGGAATCATTGTTATCTATTATATTTAGGTCCTCTGAACAACTGTTGAGAAATCTTGGAAGAAATTCTTCAGATCTCACTCTGTCTGTGGACTGAACTGCCCAAGTCTGTGGATTCTGTTGTGATGGCCAGGAGCCTACCTTTTGGTCTTGGCACTGGCAGATATAAAATTAGAGCATTTTTTTGAACCTCTATCTGTTTCTCAAATTCCAACCTAGCTTCCCTCTTGCTGTAACACTGACCTTCTCTCCTATTACAGTGTCCTGGTTTTGGCTGGGATAGTTAATCTTCTTCCTGGTAGGTGATAGGGGCCTCTTTTTTTTATTCAGTATAAAATTAATGTGGATAAAGCACTGACGGTTTAGTTGTTGCTAAGTAATGCTTTCTCTAAAAACAAGGACTTTTCAGTGGCCTGTGTTGTTCCAGCCAGCAGGTGCACAAGAAATTAGGAGGCAGTGTGCCCAGGACAGTTAGCCTGAACTGACCAGAAGGATATTCTATATTATGGCATGTTCACTGTATAAACTGAGGGAACTTGGCCAGGAGGGGTTGATCACTGCTTGGGAAAGGGTTGGACATCTGTCAGTGGGTGGTGACATCACTGTATTGTGCATCACTCATCTGTCTTGGTTTGTGATTCTTTCTATCTTTGTCTTCCTTTTCATTAGTATCATTAATAATTTTACATTTTTAATTTTATTTCAGTTATTAAACTGTTCTTATCTCAACCAACAGGTTTTGATTCGTTGGGTTTTTTGGATTCTCCTCTCCATACCGCTGTGGGTGGAGTGAGTGAGTGAGCAACTGTATAGTACAGAGTTTTCAGCTGGGGTTAAACCACAATGCCTTCAAGCAGGCACATTTTCTCTTAACATAGAATTAGGAAGCATGGAAGTTATTCACATGTTCTCTTCACTAGAATTAACTTTATCTAATTCAGTTCATAGTCTGTTTATTATGTAAACAGAAGTAAAATTGGCATTTTTCATAGAACAGAAGGCATAGCATAAACAGCTTGCTCTGAGAACCAAAAGCATTTTTCTTTGACTTGAAAAAGCAGTCAAACTGTTGTCAATGATACCTGCTTCCTGCATACTGTCATTTCAATAAAGCATGAAAACATTCTCACTTTGAAATACTGACACAAAGGCAGCAGGAAGCGTTCCTACATGTCTGAATATTGTAGTTTGCAGCCAGCATTTACGATAGGTACAGAATTTAAGATCTGTATTAAAATGTTTGCTGTCCATTTGAACATATTTAACAGCTTTTCTGATTGCATATGCATAGAAAAAAAATAGCTTTCTGTCATAACTCCCCTAAAAGTACATACTAGGTTTAAGTAATGATTCTTTCTGGAAGCTAATTTGACAGAAGTATCCAAGGAAAACTTTCATGATGCCATAATTTATTTTTTTTTTCATACAAAATCACTGTGATTGCACTTGATTGGAACTCTCAACTGGTTTGAGAGATATCTTGAAATGTATAATTTTTGCCCTCTTAGAGCTGTCAAGCAATGGGGTTCTTTTGACGTCTTAAAAATTCTGTCAGGAAATATTTCTACAGTAATAGAATTCCACCTTTTCCCCAGCCCTTGTAAATGATGAGTACACAAGCATGACACCAGGTTTGAAGCCAGACATCGCAGTATTTTTTACATCCCTTGTTCAGTTCCTTAGTCTCGAATGAAGCTGATGTTTTCTTCCTGTTCAGAAATCTAGTCTGGGCTGTCATATTCACTTGTAATTAATACATGTCAGTTACAGACCAATGACTTTAACAATTGCAAACCTTCAAATATCTCTTCAGCTACTCCTAACCAGATGTTGCCATGGTATCCAGTCTGGCAGGAAAAAAATAACATAGTTTGGTCTTGACAATACTGTTGATGAGTATTACTGCTTTCTCTTATAGCTTTAAAAAGATATGTTTTTATTGCTTAAAACTGTGTGAGAAATTTAATAATTCTATTAAGGTCAAAAGAATGCACAAAACTTGCTCATAATTCTGTAAGTAATTTTATAGCTGTTTATCCCTTCTTCATATTTTAAGACAGTGAGCAGGCATTTTATTTTACACTAACATAAATTATCTGTTATTGCTTTTAATTTTTGAAGACAATAAATAAATATCCATATTCATTAAAACAGCAAGGCATCATCTCAGGGTTAAAATTTTAAATGGACATTAGCGAAAGTAAGCTTCGTCCTCCATTGGGCTAATACTATGTCTTTTGTAAATAAAATGCTACAAGAAAGAAAATGTCAAGCTAGAGATTTTTTGGTTTGTGACCAGTACTTCTAAAAGCATGCATTTTTTTCTCATGTTTCTTGAATTACATTTCAGTAAATTACAGTAAATTCTTGTGGTAGGTCAAAAGCATCTAACTTTTTATCACATTGAACAATTTCCCAGTAATAAGTTTCCTACTGATATCCCAAACAACCAGTGAAACACTTTTTAGTGAAAGATGCCAGTAATTAGATTGAGACAATTGAGATTAGGTAGCTGCTTTTCCTGCAGATCATTAGATAGTTTATGCGGAAATGAAATGCACTGGTGAATAGAAAAACTTTACTAGTGTATTGAAAATTAAGTAATGGAAATGTGAGATGGAGTCAACTTCTCTATTATAGATATTTTCTTACCATTTATTAATCAATATTATTTCAAAAATTACAGTATAAAGATGATATTTACTGCTAACTAGAATTTTGCACTGTCCTGGGTTTGCCTTGACTAAATTTTTTGTTAAGAATTAAAAAGTCAACCATATTTGAAATATGTTTCTGAGCAAATATGAAGTTTTTTCAAATAAATGTAATAAATTAGCTCAGTTAAAAGTCAAGACTTACTGAGTCATTTAAATATGCAATATAATCTACCTTTAAACATTAATTTATTTTCTGATACAAACTCTGAAATTAAATTTGTGTCAACATATTTATTTATTTTCAGAACTATTTAGTGATAGTATAGAATTTTTACTTCTTTATTATCATCTGACAAAAAAATTGAAGATATTGTGACAATTAGCCACATTTATGTAAATTTTCACACTTTAATTACAGTCATCATTCATCATTTCTATTATTAGTGCATCACTTGAGCTTTATTATAGAAGCAGAAGGAAAAATTTTAGTCACCTCTCTAGAGGAAAATATTTAAGAACGGACTGAATTTTCTGCATTGAATAAAATAGTGCTACAGATACATTTACAACTCAGAAGTTCTAGGCTCATTATTGAATAATCTGTTTGGAGAGCTGTACAGCTGTAAAGATCTATAGCTGGAGAGAAAATAAATGCCATAGAATATGAAGAAATACTAAATGAAAACTGAATATCTTTGAAAAGGATTCCTAGTTTGAAAGTCTTCAAAAACTGAAAAATTGCAAGTACTTATGCAGAGTGATTTTCAAAGAAAGATTAGATACCTAATGTAAATTTTAAGTAGGCATTGAAAGTCCAACTTCAATTTTGTAATTCTTTTTTCTACTTCTCCTTTGGAGTGACCAAAGCTTTATCTTCAGCTGAATTTTGTTATTAATTTTATGTCTTGCAGTGCTCACTATTTAGTAAGAAGAATTGCTAATTCATTTCCTCCGCAGTTAGATAGGACTGATTAAGGGCAGGAAGAGTGGAGGAGAAGAAAGGTGGTAGGTGAAATTAAAAATGGAAATGTTTGGAATGGAGAGCCTAAAGTCAGCCTGAATTTCAATTCAGCTTAAATTTTTAAAAGCTTCTGCATGTTACTATAAGATTTTTCTTAGAAGACTGTTATTTTGATAATTATCTGTGGATTTTTAATCATCCATATTGACTTCTTGGGATATCTTTAAGAACCAAGGCACCAGAGTTTTAGTGTAGTTTAAAAAATATTAATAGCATAACATATTCAATCATGAAGGCCATAAACTTGTTCTCATGTATATAACTGGTGGAAAAATAATTTTAGAAAGGAAATCTTAATTCAAACACATATTTGTTAATGAAGAAAGTCTCCCTCTTTATGACCTCATTTTGATTTTTGTCTTTTAAGTCTGCCAGATGAATGTTTGGAAAGGTTATATTTACAGCCAAGTCATAGAATCATTGAATCATAGAACATTTTAAAATAATCTAGATTCAATTCCTCTACCATGGGCAGGGACACCTTTCACTAGACCAGGTTGCTCAAAGAACCACCCAACCTGGACTTAAACATTTCAAGGGATGGGGCATCCACAACTTCTCTGAACAATTTGTTCCCATGCCTCACCACTCTCATAATAAAGAATTTCTTCCTAACACCTAATCTAAACCTACCCTTTTTCAGCTTAGGTCATTCCCCCTTGTCCTATTGCCACACGTTTTTGCAAAAAATTCTTTTCCCCTTTTCTCATAGGCCCTCTGTAGCTACTGGAAAGGTGCTGTAAGGTCTCCCTAAAGCCTTTTCTTCTCGAGGCTGAGCAACCACAACTCTCTCAACCTGTCTTCATTGGAGAGGTGTTCCAGCCCTTTGATCAATTTAGTGGCCTTATCTGGACATGCTCCATCAGTTATATGACTTTTTATACTGAACCAGAGGGAGTCCTGGTATATTAATCAATTAAATGGAGAGGATTGGCTTAATTCAGTGGTCAGGAAACTCAAGGAATCTCATAATTTAAAAGTAAAGTAACATCTCCAAAATTTTTTCTGTACTGGCTATCACTTAGAAGAAAAATGTGACAATGTCCTTTATATAATGATCTTAATTATCGTCAAGGGATTGGCTGATTTTGAGTTGTTTGCTGTGTTTCCCTGTCCATTTATTTATGAGAATACATCAATACCTGTGAATGAGACATGCAGCAAAGAAGATAAGATGGGAATGAATGCCTCTCAAATTCAAAGAGATACTTTTTAAAGTATGGATTAGGTGACCCAGGAGTAATGGGGGTTTGACAAAGGCAGGGGGCCATTCCATTGAGTAGAAAAAGTACCTGGTTACAGAATTATACAAATGGTAACTTGGTTGTTTTGCTGTGGGCAGATCTTCGTAAAAGAGATGACTGAATGAACTTATCTAATGCACATTAGTTTCTACCTTTTTTCAGAACTTAAAAAATTACAATAGTATCATGGGAAGTACTGATATGACAAAGGGAATATCTTTTTAAGTTTTCAAATACTTCATATCTTGGATTTTATAGTGCAATATATTTCTTGTGTTTAGAAAAGAAGATGGGTGTTCTATCTGTCCTACATCATACATTTCTGGTTCCTAGAGTGACATGTAAACTCTGTGTCATCCAAATTTATGCAGAAGGTGGAAGCAATGGAATATGGATTAAGCCAACGTTTAACTAGAGTATAACAAATATAAATTCTATTTCTGATTAAATACGGATTTAATGTTCCATTCCAAGCATCAAAACACTTTGCTTCCTTCTTGACATTTTTTTTCAAAGTTGTATTTAGATGATGAAATCCTTGAAACAAGATTTTATGTGTGTTTTTGTGTTTGTTTGTTTTTTTGTTTGTTTATTTGTTTAATACAGGAGGCCATCAGAGGCCTGAAAGAGTTTGTATATGATCAATACAGAATATTCGCCATTCTTCCATAAAGTTTCCAGTCCAATATGACACTCTATTCATGAAAAAGAATGGACTATTCCCATCTATCCGTATACAACAGCAGACTAATGACAGTACACAATATTGTTCAGAAGAACATCCATAATCCTAGAATTTTCTTTTGATAAAAACAGTTAAAGAAATTTAGAAGTATGCTGCTGAAACCACACAATAAAAGCAAAAATTAAATAGGAGGAAAAGCTTCACATTTTTATCATTTTAATGTGATAGTAATCTGATTAATAATATAAATAACTAGAAGTGCAGAAGTATAGAAAAGGATATGCAATCTTTTTCTATCAGACAAATTAGTTGAAGAGCCTGTGAAAATTAAGAGATTTGCAAGATGTACATGAAGTGCTGTACCTAATCAGGCTGCAGAAGGATCATTTATCTCCCAGTTTTTGTAACAAGGTTAGAATTGTTAATGATTCTTTTTGGTGGAGATTCTAAATTGAAGAGCAAAAGAAAACTTTCCTAATTTTAGAAATATTCATAACCCTATGAACTCTTTAAATTTATCCTTCAACTAAGGTGTGATTTTCAAGGAACTAGCAAATAACTTTTGTTCATTAAATGAGAAAATAGTTTGACTTATTTTTAAAATGTACTAAAGTGCAATAATTTTGAAAAAGACCTTGTACTTCATACTCTGTTATGAGTCAGATAGAAACACAATTTATTTTAAGGCTTAGGTTATGTTTGCAGGATTTCTTGACTTAGAAAAATTTTTCAGCGATGGTTTTGCTCTGAAAGTTTTAGAGTATCTTGTATGAAGCTGTTCCTGAAACTACACACAGGTGTAGAATCTGAACTGTCTAAACTATTTATTAATGCTCTTATAAGCTGAACAGAGGCTGGCCCAAGAATTATTTCTTTTTTGCAATGAGATATACATAAAATTCAAAGTAACACACACCCGTTAATTTTTTTTCTTCCAGTTTAAGACTGGAATAAATGAATGCTTTATTCAATTACAAAAGCATTCACTCGGTATTTTTCAAATCAATCAACACTCCTTATTCTCCTTTTGCCTTTACCATCACTTTGGTAAGAGTCTGAGTAGGATATCCCTTGGTCTGAGTCCTCAGTTTGTGTTTTCTTCCTGGGTGGCAAACAACTTCTTCTGGCAGTGTTTTAGCAGATACTTTCTGTCAGTGATTTTTTCATTATAACCAAGCCACCTTTATGCTTGCTCCCATCAGGAAGATCCTTCAGAATTATGTCTAAGGTGACAACCATTAAGAAAAGTAGTTATAAATGGATGACTAGGAAGACTCTGGTCTTTGAGCTCTTTTAGCCCATACTTCAGCACTCAAAAGGCTTAGAATTCCCCAGGACATCTACCTGTACTGTGAAGTACTGGCTGTTTTTTTCGTTCATAAACCAAGTTCCTACCATCTTCACTTAACACTTCTTGTTCTGGTCTTGTTAGAAATAGTGAACTTTTCTTTTCTTTTTCTTTTCTTTTCTTTTCTTTTCTTTTCTTTTCTTTTCTTTTCTTTTCTTTTCTTTTCTTTTCTTTTCTTTTC
>VZUI01032055.1:0-26040 GCA_013401135.1 Cettia cetti
GCAGGCCCTGGCACAGGGTGCCCAGAGCAGCTGTGGCTGCCCCTGGATCCCTGGCAGTGCCCAAGGGCAGGTTGGACACTGGGGCTGGAGCAGCCTGGGACAGTGGGAGGTGTCCCTGCCATGGCTGGGGTGGAACAAGATGATCCTTGAGGTCCCTTCCAGCCCAGGCCATTCAGTGACTCTGTGATTGCTGATTTTATGTGTTTCACTATGTACACCCACTTCATGTGCAGACTCAAGGTGCAGGCACTTTGATCATGGGATGGTGTGGCTTAGAAATGCAAAAATATGATTTCAAGGAAGAAAAGGTCATAATTTAGAAATCCAGCTTGGGCTGCTTGCCAACCATGTCTTATCCCAGGGTTCCCTAAGCTCATCTATTCTTCATTTGCCTTTCCTATAATTCTACCTATGATCTCTCTTGTAAACATTTATGAGCAGACATTTCAGAAGCTTCATATTTTCTTTAACAAATGGTTTATATCATCTTTGTGAAGAGTGCTACATAACGATGCAACATCATACATTAATATTTAAAACTGAATGAAATAACACCTCAACAAGGATAATTTTTTCTCAGTTTGCTAGCTGTCTTAAATTTATTTGTGAAACGAATTAGAACAAGGAAACCACATAGATAAAGTTTCCTTGCATTTTTATGAAGAGACAGCAAATTCATTTTTAGAAGAAATATTTGCATAAATGTCTTTTTTTTTTTTCTTCTGAAAGGGCACCTGTTTCCACAAATTATAATCTGAAGCTCATTAGATGATTAGATGTTCTGGAAATATGATTTATAGGCCAGATCTCCCAATCAAGGGAGAGAAACAACACTGCACGAAATATATTCTTGAACAAAATTCAGCAGAATTGTAAAACGCAGAAACTGAATATTCCATAATTGCTGTTACAAGCAGACACCACTTTCAAAGGCAGCAGTGCAGAAGCAGTGAGCAGAAATAAAATTCAACAAATGTCATGAAATGCAAATTGAGAACCAGAAGAGGTCTGGAGGTCACAGCCTCCATCCGGCAATGGAAGTTGTGCAGCAGGAGGCCCCATGGGCACTGTCTGCAGCTGCCTTGCTTTGGCCTCACTGCTGGAGCCTGGGGAACGTGTCCAGGGAGGGGATCCCCGGCTGTCAGGAGCTGTAGCAGTCCCTGCCACGGCACCTGAGCCAGCCCTCCCTCACAGCCCGGCTGCGCCCGCCCTGAGCCTCTGCTGGGCTGGCAGACCCTGAGCCTCCTTCCGGGTGCTCCCATCTGTGTTTGCCTCTCTCCACGTCCAAAGGAGGGACCCTCTCGTGCTTTGCCTGCTGTCACCTTCTAGTTCTGCCACATCTCGTTTTCTTGTTCTCCTGTCACAGCTCCCCTGCTCCAGCGCCTTTCCAGGAAGGGTCTGATGTTTGCAGAGGTGCTGAGAATGCCCGCAGTGATGGACATTTATTTTTACATGCAGACCTTCCAGAAATTTCTTATCACCCTTAACCCATTCCTCTCAACTCTGTATTTTTTTCCCTCTTGAATATTTTTCACACCAGTTTTTCTTTTCATTTCCCTTATGTTCCAGCAGGATCACTAAACCACAATTTACAGTTTCTGAAAACTGAAGGTACTTTCCTCCACTCTCACTTAGCTGCTTTGGGATTTGTAACTTATTGCCTCCTTTTTTTATTTTCTTACAAAAAGTAACGTGTCCCTTACATGATGGCCTACATAAAACAGTTTTTATGGACCTGGGGTCAGCACACAGCTTTTTAGAAGGCATTCAAATTTGGCTTGGAAACTGAAATAACTTCTGTGCTTTATTTTTAATAAAGGGAAAAAGCACCAGTCTTCATTTTTAAGAGAAAATTGGCTCAAATCAACAAGCCCAGACTTGGAAGTTCAGAGAGCTTTGTGCCAGTAAAAATGAAAAAAAATTCTCATCTTGCTTCTTTATTTTTGAAGAACTGAGCAAAGGTCCCTCACAGAAGCTGACAGGGTCTGCATGAATTGGAGACTATCAAAGTCTGTAGGATACTTTTATAGTGTTGCTTGTTCATATATACACAATAGCACATTCCAGGAGCCTCAGCTAAGTCCTTGCCATGGTACTAATCCTCTAGAGGTACAATCCAGCTGGACAAAACAAATAAATCACAGAAAGGGACACACAGCATTAGGACGGTGAAATGGCTTATATATTATCATGCAAAATCAAGGGGAAAACTGAGCTTACCTGGACCCCACCTGATGTAGTGCTCTCTTTAGTGGACAATCTTATCCTCAAACTTTTTCCAGCCCCTCTGGATTTACCACAGCTTCACACACAGCTGTAACACACAAGGAGACTGCAACTTGCGTGTTCACTCCTTCATGATACGCCTGAAAATAGTGTAGGTTCCTTAGCTTAACATCATGTCTAATAAGAGTTACACTTTAATAGGTCTGATATTAAGTGCCAAGTGACAGCAATAAGATGTGACAAATATATTTTGAGCCTGAGAGACAAGACTGTTCTGTATGTCACCTGCATTACTATTATGCATAAGGATGCAAATAGTTGGTGACACTGGGTAACACAAGGGTGTTACTTAGTAAAATTATGTCAAGGTAAATTTGATTAAGTGAGAGTGACACAGCGTGATTTATGGATTCCATTGACATGCTATTTCTTCCCTGGCAGTGGGAATAATATTATTTATTTCTGCTGAGTAGAACTTTCCCCATTTACCACATTCTGACTCTTGTATTAAATGGGCTCCATTATAATATTATTTATATGATATCAGTACCTGGAAGGCCCAGTTAGGTCTTCTCTGGGGCATGCATAGTAAAGTACTACTGCCAAGAATCATTGGTTGCTGAAATACTCAAGTGAGGCAAAAGGAGGTTAAAACAAATGGGTTTTCATGTTCTACAGTCAAAGGCACACTGACATCTTCATGCATGATTTCTTCATCTGCTCAAGTAGCTCTGGAAGATTTTTTATCATGACTGACATGCAAGGTTCAATCTGTATCTGGTCTTGCTCCTTTTATTTTCCCACTGTTTGTATCAGCACTGATTTTTCTCTCCTGCAGCCTCCTGATGTTTCCTTCACACAGTGTGTCACAGCCTGGCACTAATGATGCCCCAGCCTGGGAAAAACACAACAGGGCATGTTTTCTTATCACCAAATAAACCTGCTCTCAGATTCTGTTCCACTAAACAATTTTTAATGAGACCAAGCTGTGTAATAAAGTATTTTATGTTTATATGTGGGAAAGAAATAATTAGTACTGCACAGGATCTTGAACACATCTCTAGAAGAATCTCACAAGGTGGGGATTTTGGAGGTCTCTAATGCAGCCTCCCTCTCAAAGCAGGGCCATACGGCTGGGCACAGCCCTCGGGGCCCCTCAGCAGGGCCAGCACAGGGGACGGGCCCTGCCCTGGCCCTGCTGCCACCCAGGGCTGGCACAGCCAGGTGCCATTGGCCTCTGGCACTCCTGGGCTCGTGTCCAGCCCCTGCCACCAGCACCCCCAGGGCCTCTCCCAGCAGCTTTCCAGCCCCTCTGCCCCAGCCCAGTTCCGTGGGGTTGGGGTGACCCCAGGGCAGGACCTGGCCCTTGGCCCTGTTGTCCCTCAGCCCATGGATCCAGCCTGTCCAGATCCCTCTGCAGAGCCTGTGGAGATGGTGCAGTCTGTCGGTGTTAGCTCATTTCAGGGTGTAAAAATAACACCTGACATCCTGGGCTGGTGCACACCCTCGGGTGAGGAGCAGTTCCCTCACTGCCATGGAAGTTGACAGCAGGGGGATCAGCCAGAACTTCCAGATGCTCTCTCCGAGCAGCCCCTGTCCTAAAGAGTGCCAGGCTGAGGAGGAGTGAGCTCAGTTTGGCACTCTGAGCTGTGCAGGGGAGCAGAGGCAGCACTCAGTAACAGGAACCTCCAGAACAAAAAGGCCTCACGTTCCCGTGGCACCCTGAGGGTGGAACACGGGGCAGAGGGGAACAGAAAACCTGTCCCACCACAGCCACTGCAGACCTCTGACCTTTCAGAAATCATGGATTTGTCAGGAAAGGCTGGCCAGTGTTGCTGCACCAGCTATCAATATATTCTTAATAGAAATGGCTCCACCAGCAGCTGAGCCCAGCCCTGCCACCACAGAGAGCTGTGCAGCACTTCACCAACAAAAAACTGCTGTAAAAAAATGTGGTGATACATATTGTAAATAAGTGGTTTAGTGGCAGCTGTCAGATTACCTCTGTTGTAAAGTTGCTCCTTTAAATTTACATCGCTGCAATCACAAAAACTGTAATTAAAAGCCAAGTAAATTACTGTTTGCATTTCTAATGCAACAGTAATTTCAAAACAATGTATCAATACAGAGCAACAAAGAAATTGTCTATTTTCAAAACCAGGGAGAAGAGATTTTATTCTGTGATACATGTGTGTTTCCCAGCGTGATTTTTCTTTTAATGATGCCTCATAGCAAAATAGTCCACTCTACTTACTGATCATGTTAAGCTGTTGCCATGGAAATATGAAGACCCTACTACACTCAGATGTTAACTCTTAAAGCACAGCTCTACACTTCTTTAATATCAATTTTTGTTTAAAAAGAGAGCTCTTGGCAACGCAGAATTCAGTTATTTTCCAGCTGTCTAGCACAATAGCTGTGTAAGGAAGACAGTGGCAAGGGCTTGTTTCAGGGGGGTTGTAGGGGAGTACATCCATACAGAAATATCCCCCTGCAACATTTTCTTGTGAATAAGGAATTATGAGAAAAGTGACAAACAGCTCCACAGACAATGTCAGAAGTAATTTACCAGCCAAGTTCATTAAGGAGAAGAAAGTGAGGTATGACTAAATATTGTACAGCTTTGTCTAGCACTTTACTCCTAGGGGAAAAAGAATGATTACATTTTCTCCTTTTCCCTCAGACCCAGAATTTGTTTTAGAAACTATGATCAAAGTCATAATGAGACAATACTTAAAAACCATGCTTGTATATTCTCTTTCTGAGTTTTTAGTGGGGATTTTTTCTTTTGGTTTGGGGTTAGGGTGTTTGCGTATTTTTGGGCTGGGTTGGGTTGAGGGGTTTTTTAAGAAGTTTTTGATCATCAGGACATTGGAACAAGAGCAGCTGTAAATGGCTGTCTCAAAGTTGGGGAAATGAAAGACAACCAGGCTGTGATTCCAGCCACATCCTCTCCTGCCATCCTGCTGCCTCCAGAGGTTGTGCAGCTCTGCTCCAGCTGGCTGCTACAGCCAAGGCAGATATTTGGTCTCCAGTCAGCATGGCAAGGGATTTTGTACAGCAGCTAAATAAATTCCGCAATTCAGACAACTTTTCTGTTTAAATGACCAAAAATGGCATAGCCATTTTAACTTTTCCCACAGCTCCTGCCTATTTCCAGGTGAGTGTTTCTGAAGAAATAATTGTCATGCATGCAAATTCAACTGAGTTTTGAGGAAAGTTATTCCAGACATCCAGTTCCAGTCTGCTGGAGAACCACCTGACTCCTCAACACTGCCTTATAAAGGTTCAGCAAATGCAGCCAGTTCTTGGTAAGACATCCTGATCTACAGAGGTAATATCATTATTATGAACAATGCTTCAACAGGCATTTTTCTAAGCATTGACAGTGTAAGAATAATAGCTTTGTATTCCTGGTGCCTTTAATAATTTTTAACACTTCTGTTTGCCTGTAGTTCTTCCTTGCCTCACAAAAAGCAAGCATGTGCTCATATTACCTCATTTTAACTTGCCCTAACCAAATACCCAGATAATTCTGAAAATATTCACCAGCTTGGTGATTTATAAGTGAATTACACACCTACTGTATGTAGCAGGTATAAATCAATGCAGTAGTCCTCCTGATGCTCAGATAACTTGTTTTACAATCTTTATCTTCCTAAAGCTAAAGAAGTTGATTTAGATGGCTCTAAAAGCTTAAATGAAATACAACCCAGGCAGGTAGCTTCTAATAACATACATCAAATCTTTATACACAGTGAGATGACTAAACCTCAAGTCTACACCTTTTTCCTATGATAAATGCCTTGCATTTCTCTTCAGCAGTGACAGAATGCAGGCCAGGCCTCTTGCTTCCTGCAAAGAAGCTCAAGTGCTCATGATTTGGTGTTGGATATCTTTAAAAATCAGCAATAGGTAGTGGGGTTGGCACTGTGCCTTCACTATGATTGATGCCATCAATAGCCCAAACACAGCACCAGAGGCCAGGAACCCTCCTGTGCCCTGTAAACCTGGCTCTGTCACTAATTCTCTCTGAAGACAGAGGCAAAGTGATGTGTGTGTCTCTGCAGGCCCCTGAGTGAGATGAGGGTCGATTACCTTGCACAAGTTGGTAGAGGTTTGGTTGACTAAATAATTGTCTCAATAAATGTCAAGTGTCCTTGGAACACATCCCTTGTTGGTAGCAGCTGAAGATGACAAGCTTTAAATGCACTCTCTGGAGAGATATCTGAATATGTCAATGGCTGTTGGCCACTGCAAGCCCAGCTGAAAATCTGGGAACTGATTTTCTGTTATCTTAGTTGCATGTTTGTTATTATTATTCTCATATTGCCTGGCTTAATCTTTTGATGTGTTTCACATATATCCTCCTTCCTCTCCCCAAGACAGAAGAATGCTCTTGCTTCCATCAAAGGTGTGTGACAGAAGATCAAAAAGGCCAAATTACCTGTGCAGCCATTATGAAGTCTGGCAAATCAGGGGCAAGAACTCAAGTATTTCAAAAATTAGTTCAATTTATCAATCAATTGTTAGATGTCATCCCTTTCCTGGGTTGTCATCCCCTGAAACCATCACAGAAATATTTGATAAATATAGGAGGGCTATCACAGGAAGGACAAGACTGCAGTTTTAATAAGCATCTTTACATCCAACTGATACCCACTGGAGCTAGGGACCAGAGCAATAAAAGCTGGAAGATGCATTTAAGTTTCTCAGCTGCTTTGCAACATTGTCAAAACTCATAAATTTGGCTTCTTAAACATGTCTCTAAAAAAAAAATCTGATTTCTGCACTGCAAGCTTTTATGATCACTTAAAAACAAATCCAAATTACCTGACAGGTCACTAAATAGGCTCTGAAATTTATCTGAAAATCCCATTCCACATGCTTAAATTTCCTTTTAGCGTTCATCCCAGCGGTGCCCAGCCCAGCTCTGTGTGAGGGGCCAGGGGCTTGGCTCCGTGTCTGCAATTTCTGCTGGCCCCAGGAGGGCTCCATCCCTCCCCTCTCCCAGGGACAAGAGCCCAAAGTCGGGATGGAGCTGGGCAAGGGCAAAAACCCCTCCAGCTGCAGCCCTTGGGGGCTCTGGAGCCTGTAGCAGAATTTCTTAGAGAGCAAGGGCAGGATTTCTTGTTGGATTAAGGTTGAGCAACCCAGCCTGGGCCCCAAATACAGGCCTGAGTAAAGTACCAAGGCCTGTGGCACAGTTAAAAATTGTGTTAAGGTATGTAGGAGAAAAGGTAGTTTATTTAGGTAGTAATAGGTATAGGTGTTAGTTTGAACACTTTAGCCACTTTAAAAATAAAGTAAACAGTGTTTGTTTGCATTCTTTTTATGCTGTACACCAATGAAGGGATGCTTGGAACTATAAACAATATTAAAGTGTATATAAGCTTCCATTTTAGATTAAATAAAAGAGAACATGTGTCATCACATTGGTATGAGCACATTACTCGGGCCAGCTTCCCACAATTTGGGGGAACTTCTCTCTTCAGGAGCCCACAGCACAGACACAGTCATAAGAAGGGGTGATGATATTAAGGCAACTTCTCAATAAAATCTGTGTCACTTTTATTCAAATGATTCTAGTAAAAGCAGAAGTGCTTAACAAGGGGGGAAATTTAAGAGGTAAACTAAAAAATTTGGAGCCCTACTCATTAAAATGTGGTCACCAAACTGTGGTGTCTTTGAAATGGCCCTAAAACAATAGGATCCCAAATGATAACTGTAATATTTGCTTTTGTCTGGAAGAAGTAATACAGAAATAAGCATTTCTCAGACTCCTGCATTATCACACAAAAAGGGTGCAGAGGATCACCTAACATTTTGGTAGAAGTCATTGAAAATTCAGTCTATTTGAACAAGAAGAGAACATAAATCCTTTTAAATATATTTAATTAACAAAAAAATACCCTACCCCAAAATCTCATTTTGAAAATAAACCCTGCAGCAACTCTAGCATACAAATCAATTACCACATATATTCCTTAAGAGTTAGTCTAGATGCCAAGTGAAAATCAATGTGATTATTTGACTTTACTGTAGGACAGCACCAGCTTTATGAAAGTTCAACTGAAATTTTGGTATTATTTGTACTTTCAGAGTCAAAAGAGATAAACCAAATATATTTGAATAGGATCCCATTATCAAGGAGTTAAATACAACTCAATGTAAATAAGTGAAATTAAAGATACATAGTGGCACCTAATCCAAGAATAATGCAAGTGGGAAGGGACAGGTATGCAAAAGAAAGCTTTCTATTTTCTCCCTGCATGACAGAAAAATGAACAAAATATATATGGGAAAGTGTGAGAATTTCTCAGGATGAATAGATAACATGCTTTCAAATTGCACCTTCTCGTACAGCTCTCACTCAGCCTGTGTTTGTTTTGAGGTGTGCAAAGGCCCTTCGGGTCAATATTTTCAGAAGCAGAAGATACAGGTACAATGATATAAAGACAAGACTTTGCACAATCTTGGAGTCTAGAGGTATCTGTAGTGGAAGTAAAAATATTTTCATTTGCATTTTCAGGTCTCTCAAGTTGGAGGCCTGGAGAGATACTTAGGATATTATATTTTAGAATGAAGGTATAAAATATATTTCCAAGGCATATTAAAATTGGGGATTTTATGGAAAGGATATAATTAAGCACACTAGCATTAAGATAATGTGGATTGAGAACCAGATGGGTTCATATATCTGCAGGATTTTCCAACAAAGAAAAATATATTCCGAGTGAAATGCAAGTGACTGATGCAGACATGCCTTTATCCTCACCTGCACTTATCAGCTGCCAACATTTCAAATTGCACTGCTCTGACTCGAGTGAAACTTCGCCTCTTCTGACACTGACTGGAGCTTATCTACAGCACCAAGACACAATGGGTCTGCTTAAAAGATGCAGATCCTCCTTTAACATTTCTTAATTCTGTTGGATTTAAGTCAAACCCTCAGAGTGAGCACCTGTTTTTAACAGCTCATCAAGGATGAAGAAACACACCCTGTAGCATTGGCAGGCTGATATATGAACTGTGCAAGAGGCTGATATTGTGGCAGGGTGTTTAAGGGAAAAAAAAAAAAAAGACAGATTTCCAAGTGGCTTTTCGGGAGAATTGACCAAGACAGGCACCTTCTGAATGGAAGGGGAATGTGCTCTGCAGGGAAAGGGAAATTAGCTGGAAAAGTGCCTGAGCAGCCTCACCTTCAGCAGGAGATCACTCCAAAGCCTTTGCCGTTAAAAACCCTTCTGGGTCAGAAGAGCAAGGAGCCAGTTGGGAACCAGCCCCCCATTGCCTGGACTGTACTTTGCTGGGAGCCTGCTTTTAGATTTTCATGCTGTGATTATCGAGAGGCAGTCTGAGGAGGCTGACCTCTCCTTAAAACCTCCCCATTTGTTGTGATGTCCGGGCTGCAGCCTGCTGCCGCATCCGCAGGGGACAGAGAGACAAAAGCACTCACCCTACCCAAAGAGATGAGTTCCCCAGGAGGGGAATCAGACACTGCCTGTCCTGGGTACCCAGGAGCACAGGAAGCAGCTTGAATATGTAGCTTGGGCTCAAGGTTTCTTAGGCAGTGTACACAGAGCTTCCAAAACACAGCAGGGCTTAGTTCCCTCAGCACTGCCTCATGCGCCTGGCATCTGGAAAATGTAAATCCAGGGATGTGCCTCCTTGGCACTGAGCTGCAGGCTGTCAGCTGAATTGTACCTGGCTGAGGTAAATTTCCAAGAGCTGCTATTGTATTACAGTGAGCAATACCTGTGCTGTGAGGTTGCTTTGGTGTTTTCAAATCACTTTGACACACTGGATAAAAGAATTTCCTTAATTATAAATCAAAATACAATGGATTTCACTGGGTACTGCCTTAATTCAGGCATGCAGCCTTTCCTCTGCTTGCTCTCTCCAGCTCACCAGCTACAACTGTATAACACTGGAACTGAGCACAGCAGTTCAGCTCAGGAGAACAGCAAAACTGTCTCAAACAACACAAGTAATTTTCTATTTTGCATGGCAGACCAATAACGGGTACAATGGCCCACCTTACTCCCTCCTTTTAACTTGGGCAAGAATGGGATCTACAGAGGGAACTGACATTTGCCTTGCAGTGGCCTTTTTGACCTGTTAATTTGATTGATGTAATGCATCCTTCTCTTTCCTACTGTTGCTGAAAAATATTGCAAGAATATGTCAAGGCTGATGCACTCTCAGTCAATCAGAGCAGATTTCTGCACAAAACTTCCCTGACAATGTCTTGTTTGCCCTCTCTGCAAACTTGCAGTGTTGGGAATGTAGGCACAGGCAAATTAAAGTTTAATTATTCACTCGATCTATTAGGATGGAATTCAGGTTAGTGCACCAGGCTGCCTGTGTCATTTCAGCACATCACAAGGGAGGCTGCAGAGGTACAAGTGGATTTGGCCAGATTAAACTACCCTGTCCAGAGACTTCTGCACAACAGAAACCACAATTTCTCTGCCTGCATTCCTAGTGGCTAAAGACTATTTATTCTACTGCAGATGATGCAGTGCACAGAGTGGGGCATCACTGAACACAAGGTCTCTGCCAGGAGCCTCCATGTCACTCTAATGGTCAGAAGTCCTCACTGTTGGGAATTCAGGCTGCTGACAGAAAATATCTGTCCCTGCATATTCCTCCTTCCTGCCCTCAAGCACATTCTGCTGGTTTCCACATTCTCTCAGGGCAACTTCCATAACTTCTTCCTCACTCCCAAATTTCAGTCAGGCTTGATTTCATAACACTAATGAGGATATCCTGATTTCAACAACAGTAAAAAGCCTTTGGGATTTAGACAAAGACAGAAATGTTTCTTCTCCTGAGGATTTCGCCAATCCTTTGGACACCTCCTCTTTCCTCATGGCTGATTTTTAACCACTTGCTCTGTTATGGTCTGGACTTCCAGGTGGTGCTGCAGAGGGGCTGATGGCCTGTTATCAGCCAGCTAAAATAGTAACATTTCCAGGTCCTTTAGCCCTCCAAAATGTAACGGTGGATTCAGCACTGTTTGTATGACTTGAGGTCTGAAGACCATTTTGTTTCATGAGCCCTCAGCTTTTGCATTTCTGTGGAAGTCAATGGAATTACACCAGCCTCAAACCAGTGCAATGGAGTGTGGGGGATTGTGCCCTTAGAGTTAAATTCAGCTTGGACAAAAAGCGGCTAAGAGAAGGAGAGTGGGACTGTGGCAACCCCTGCCACACCTGTAAGACTGTTTGAACAACAACACTTATTAATCCTCAGACTTTGTCATCTCCCCTCAGATACATTTACCATGATATTCCCTAAAACCATGGACCAAAGTTGAGTGTGTATCAATAAAGCACACAAGAGGTGTTTTAATTAGGGCTGATCAGCAGTGGCCCTCAGTAATCTCTAACTGCAGCTGCACATTCTGAGTGATTGTGCTACAAGGGCAAAGGCACTAAAAACAATATTGCAGGTTTCAAATGACTCATGCTGCAAGTAATATCTCAGGCCATTACAGATGAAAAAACATTTTGAAATGAAATATATTTCATGATTGACCTTTCATTCTTTGACATGACTTTGCAGTGATTTTGTATTGTATAAGTATTTTATATGTCACTGGTCTTTCCCAAATCACATCTGTAGAGTTTTTGGTTTAGTGTGGAGTTTTCCTGTGTGGTTCTATACCCCTGCAATTATTTTGTGGGAAATGATAACATTAAAGCAGAGAACCAGGAACTGGTTTAGGCCTATCCCCAGTAATTCTGTAACAATTATTAAAGATTCGTAAAGTCTCAGGCAGATACTGAACCCAAAGCAACACACAATAGGAGCAATTTCTGATCTTGATTCTGTTTGACCACACCAGAGTGGTTTTCAAGTTAACAGGTTAAAAAGGGAGGGTGTAATATATCCATTTTAGAAATGCATGCACACATAAACCAGGAAATGCAGGGGGCTTGAGCCCAGCTGGCCTGGCCTTACCTTGGTGAACTTCTGAAAATCATTAAGGACCCCATCTGAAAAATCTCCACTAAATTTCTGTTGCTCTCTTGAAGGTTTGAAACTTTCAACACACACTGACAGCCAGACTTAAAGGACCTGAAAAATAAGAATTAAGGGTCTAGAGCTGAGCTTTCAGAAAAAAACAATCCCTAACCTGAAACAGGTACTTGAAATTGTACCTGTTGGCCTCCTGGGTTCATCGGACCCCTAAGAGAGGGATGTGAGAATTGCACCAAGGGTTCCTACCAAAGTCTTCAGAACATGCCAGGACATCTATGCTTGTAAGCAATAAACTACTACGATGTAATTTTAGTGGCACAGCAGGGTGCAACTATTCCTCCTTTCCTTTAAAAATAAACAGAAAACAAATATAAAAGTGTTGAATAAACATTAAAACAAAGATTAATTTCAGGATTCTCTGGGTTCCTGTCAAAACTGTATTCATATGTATTCAAACATCATTTGATAAATAACTTAACTGGAAATTATCAACAACAAAAACCAAAAGGAATGGGAAAAATAAAGATACCTGGAAAGATTTCAGCAAAGATCTAATTCTTGGAGTGTTTCCAAGAGGCAGCCTTGATTTTGATTAATATTATAATACAGCCTGCTAAAACAGCACCTCATAAATATCCATGAAGCGGTTTATTAGAGATGGTTGTAAATACTTAAAATCTTGTCTTGCAACCCATCAGATTTCAGGAAAAAAAGGCAGTTGAGAACATCAAAAGGTGAAAAAAAGAAGAATTCTTAGAAGATGTTTCTTTCCTCTTATATATTTCAGTATATCAGCCCAAAAAACATTATCCTAGAGAGTGGAAATACCACTGGAAAATGTGTGTGTTGCTTTATAAGCACAAATAGCAGAGATTTTCAGAGAGAGACAATGGCTGCAGGAAAAGAAAACCAGAAAAATATCAGATGGGGAATATATGAAAATACTCTTACTACAGCCTTCTATTTTCTTATTTCAAAACCAAAACAAAATAACTACTTGTAAGAAAATGAACTTGGTATGTATGTAAGGAAAGGGTGAAAACCAGAGAGCTGAAAAAGGAATGAGAGAAATACTGTGGCATAAACAATTTCCTTCTGCAATCTTTTCATCTTGTAAGTCTGTTTTTACACATAGCATCTTGCAGTTGTAGAATAAAACAATTTTAATTTAAGCTCTGTTATATCTGAGGTTTCAATCTTCTATTGAAGTCTTACACCCAGTGTTGATGTGTTCATAGTCAGGGCCATTCCAGGCAGAACTTTTGCTGCTTTCCAGCATTCTCCTTCCTTTAGAATGAATTTTAGCTCATGAAGCCTCTAAGGCAGAAAACTGAAGTCGTGCATTCAGAGAGCAACAGGAAGGAGAACAGCATTACAAAGTGTGGCACTAATGTGACACCACAGCCACGTGGTCCTTGCAGGGGAGAAGACACCACTTCTCTGCTGGATTCTGCATCTCCTGTGGGCAAGATCCCAGTGGGGAGGCTGGAGATAGAGCTGTCCTGTAGGACAGGAGCTCTGAGCACAGACTGAATCATCTCTCCTGAGGGAATCGTGAGGAATGGGAAGCAGCACAAGCCATGAGAGACCACAGACAGCTCCTGCAGAAAGGGCAGGGTGTGATTGCTATTCCAGCTCAGCTCCTGTCCCAGCTGCTCCCTGTGGACAGGCTGGAGTCACAGTGCAGATTCAGGAGAGAGTGGCAGGCCAGCAGCTTGCTTTAAATTCCCAGTGCCTTTGCTGTGATGAGAATTTCCCATGTAAGCAGCCCAGGGCTACAAGTCCCCTGCCCTCCTGGCACTGTGGCAGGCACAGGTCCCCAGACAGGGCACGGCTCTGCCTGCAGCCACCAGATACGGGAGCAGGGTGTGACAGTGGGTGAGCTCATCCCCTGAATCCAAACCGGGGCTGCCTGTGCTCCAGGGAAGGAGGGAAACAGAATATTAAAGAGAAATGATAGTGGGTTTACTCTGCCCTCCTCACTTCCCAGCCCCATGGAACCATCTGTCAAGCATTGCCAGCTCCCGATGCTGCCAGGGGGGAGCTGCTGCTCTGCAGGAAGGATTGCACAAAGAAGGAGACTTTGGCCTCACACAGAGAGTTTTGAGATGGAAACAGTGCCAGCTTGGATCATGGAGCCACAGTTCAAAGGCTGGATGCTGTTTCTTTATGCTGCTTTGCATGCTTCCATCTCCCTTCCACTGTGGGAATTCACAGCATTTTGGAAGACATTTTTCTGCTTCGTTGGCATTTAGAACACATTTGTTTCCAACATTTAGCTTTAAAGGCAAAATGCACAAGTTTATAAGATAGCCTTCTGCAGAACAAGAATTTTGGTCAGAGATAGGAGGCAGGAGAGTCATGGGAAGCAAAAGGCTAAGTACAAAAAACAGACAACAGGAAGATGAAACAAAAATGTGGGGAAGGAATAGCACACACTATCACAGAATTTATTCATTGTTTTTTACAAATAATATTAACTTCAGTAATATTCTCATCACCAGGTCAACACAGGAGTCAGTGGTGCTTCTGGAAGTGACTCTATGCTCACTAAATTGCTGAAATCCACATTAGACTCATGCTTTTTGTGAAAGCACCAGCCAGGCATAGCATGGTTGGCTGGAACCTATTTTTGTGCCTCACCCTCGTACATACCTTAGCTCCCACTATCAATTTCATCTCTTCCTTCCCAAACCTGAGTCTCCAGGCCCAAAGGTGCATCCCTGCCTTCTTTAAAAGCCATTTCTAGGGCAGTGCAGCATCTTAGCAAAGCTTCCTCCCACAGTATAAATGATCACAAACTGAAAAAAAAAAAATATTTACTTTATTTACTTTATTTACAGATTCTATGGATGCAAATAGATTAATGGACTATTTACAGTACAACTCCCCATAGAAAATAATAAATACCTCTGTAATTAACTAATTAATTATGTGTCATAATGACATTGTTTTCCATAAATGGAGCAGTAACCATTTGAGTTGAAATGCATACTTACTTCCCTCTCCCCTGTTTTTTTTTGTTTTTTTTTTTTAACTACATTTTTTCATTCTGATAAAAATGTAAGTATTTTTCCAACTTGTCAAATTTCAGGCTACTCCATTTCCAGGTGAAGTCTCCTTCAATACTAATAAAACTCCCTCAGGGAGATGAGCAGTAACTGAACACACCAGCTAAAGAGAAATGATGCGCTACAAAAATATACTTGCACGGTGTGGATGTGCAAGGAAATCTTATGCTGCTCTCCAGCTTCTACACAAACCTTATTTCCCATTGAATTGTATGATGCAGCTCTTCTCCCACCCTACTTCCTTCCCCTAGGAGTAATCATTCATTTTCAACAGTACAGCTGTTTTGATTGAGGTGTTTTTTTCCTGCTCCTCACTGAATGTGCTTTCTATAAGCTGGTTCACTAACCCTCTGTTAAAAGGGAAAACAGAGAAGAGCTAATTCCTTACCTGACACAATTCTAAGGGAAGATTTTGTATGGAAACACAGCATCAGCTATCATTTATTACAACAGGAATCCCAAAGAGAATAAACTCTTAGAAACCATCTTTATCTGCAACTAGAGGACAAAAATTATGGAAATGATACTCCAAACTCATCTTAATGGGCCCAATCCTACATGTGCTACCATGACCTAATAAGTGCAATTTCACTGAACCCAAAATATTCTAATATTCACAGATGCAACTAGGGCTGGTACAAACTCTATTTTGGCAAGCTCAGAAGCTCTGTGACATTCTGAGCATTTCATTCAAAAATAATTTGAAGATAATGGGGTTGTAAAGAGTCAACACCTGCATAACTCCAGCCACTAATTCAACTTTTAAATAAGAAATTGTTAGCTAAATTCTTAAAACACTAAAGCTTGACAGGTCTTCCCTGGGAAACAGAAGCCTGTTACAGCTTATCCTTAAGGTCAAGAAATTCAGTCTAAGGCAGCAGGCTAGGAAATGGCTCCTAAATCCATGAGTCCCCTTGGGGAAGTGTTCTGCTACCAGCTACTTCCCATTTAACTCAGAGATTGCCAATTGAAACCCTTTCATTCATAAAGCTGTGGTACAATTGCATAGAAAATGAGTGAATTTGTCTCCAGTAACCCCTGTGAATCAGAAACACTGTGCTTTGAAAAAACATCATGAAAGAGTTGATTTGATATAAAGTAGGGATGAACAATTTTAAGGCACACCTCACAAAGGTGCACTCGTGTCTCAGAAGCTCCAGTTTGACCTTGGCACATGGCTTGAGAGGCATTCATGGCTCTGTGCTGCAAACCCTTCCCAACCTGGAGGTGTTTTCCATATCTCTATCTCCCAAAATAGGGGCTGTACACTCCCAAAGGCCCTATTCCAGTGCTGCACAACAAGCTTTGCTTCCCAGTAGTTACAGCATTGGTAGGAGGTTCTCAGACTTTCCATGGTGAAATACACAGGACTGGATAGGATTAATACTGAAATATCCAGCTAAAAGCCATTTCACCATTCCACCTCAAAAAGTTGTCACCATCCAGAAATGTGTCCCATTCACGGCATATACAAGATTGTGGAATATTTATTTAGATATGGCTTAGAATAACAACCCAGGCATGGCCTGCTGGGACAGAAATCAGTTCCTAAATCCACTGTGCTTTGTGTGTGGTTGCACAGGAATTCCAGCCAAAGGCAGGGTGTTCCTTAGCTTTGTGTGCCTAAATGAGGCCTTGTAAGAAGCTCTAAGTATCCAGGATTTATACAGCATTACTTTACCTTTTAGTGATTAGAAAGTTTCTGTGTTTTTATCTTGCCTAAATGAGAAACTTGCACCTTTTAGAACCATGAAAGAGTAGATATTTGCAGGCTGATACAAATTCTCATATTTAAAATAAATCTACATACAGGAGATTTTGTCTGAAATTCTTGCCAAGTATCTGAATATAAAGACTGCAACACTCTAAGGTTTTTTACATAAATGAGAAATCTTAATCATTTTAATCTCTCTGTGCAGTTCTATAGCCTGGCCTTCATAACTTCCTGTTAGTATATCTAAAACCCAACATCCTTTCCCTTACTTAATCAAAGCAAATTAAAACTGATCACAACTAGGGAACTGTGCCTTGGAGAACAGAGAAGGGCAAGAGCATGGCTTCCCTTGCATTTAGAACAGTTTACTAGAAACAGGATTAAGACCTTTTAATCAGGTTTAGACTGGTCCCAAGCTGATTGCCTCCTTCCATGATGACAATATCTCTAGTGGAGGAACATGGTTACATTTTGGCACAATAACTGTGGATCAGCCAAGAACTGATTCACGTGCATGGAATTAAAAGTAGAAATGACACAGTAGTTGAAAATATGTCCTCCTTTCTTAATATACAATATTCAGGGAAAGTTTTGTACATGCCAGATGGTTTCTCAGGATGTGAGGGAAGGTTTCAGAAAAGCATCTTTATTGGGGAATGGAAAAACCTTGTGGCATGGAAGGAGTTAACTCTGGCTTTTAGAGCATTGTAATCTACCAGACTGTTAAACAGTGAGAGGGAATTAAGTGACCTGAAAATGGCATAACTAATTGTAGAGTCTTGAAAAAATAACGGCAACGTGGAGGTTCATGAAATGTGTATGAACTGTATCACATATTCATGCCCTATTACTGTGAATTCTGAAGTGTCTTACTGTTCAAGATAATAGACCTTGATTCAATTCAGCCTGATGTAGGATGAATTTCATGTGCTAATTAGTAAAGCATTTCTTAATGATTAGGAAAAAGTAGATAACATCTGATTGAAAACCTAACTGTCAGAGATAAAACAACGATACAACTCGGGGTGGAAGAAATGCCAGTCAGGCTGAATTCAGGTGTCTTAATTATGATAATTAATGATTGTATTCCCTATATAGATGAACTCAAACAACATGAAAAGCATATTGTAATTAAAGTGCTTTTGAAAAGCAACATTTAAACAAAAGCCACTGGTAATATTAATTACTTTTCTCATTTTCCATTTCACATTTGATTGCATTGGTTCAGTTTGGAGCTAAAAAGGAAAGACTTGGAGCTACCACGGTTCCTACTGAAATAAGAACTTAGCACTACACAGAGAGAGGGCTTAAAAGATCCTAAACTTTTACCACTGCACATAATCCATGATATTTCTCACAGAATGAAAATGTACTCTTCATTAACAAATTGCTACATGATGTTTTTCACCTCCAATAGGCCATATTGATGGATTTCTTCCCAGGAAAAAAGCCAAACTACAAGTGGATGTGGCTTTGAAGAGACCAGAAGAAACAGCAGCTGAAAGAAAAAGCTTTTTGGGGTTAGATGTGTCCAGGAAAGGTAATTTGTGTCCTGAAAGAGATGAGAATTTTTCTTTTTGTCTTTTAGATCTTCAAGTATACTTGTGATTTGATTTTGGGGTTTGTTTGGTTCTTTTTTCTGAAGAACCAACACCTTCCCAGAAAGAGCTTGATTTCATTCTCAACAATGGAAGAGTTTTTTAAAATAAAACCAACAGCCATTTATGTTTTGGGTGCCCTAGGCTTGTTTATCATCAGCTCTGTGGAAATAGCTACTTGTCCCCAGGATTCCTGCTGCTCTAAAACACATGGTGCATTCAGACATCCCTGTATAATGCTTATCCTGATCCCTTCTTGTGGAGACCCTGTGGAATGTGCACATGACAACAGATCAGAATTATGTTTTAGGATAGGTAAGAGGTATATCAACATGACCTTGTGTCTACACCTGCTATATAGTGAGAAATGCTCACTGACAGGACCTCTCAAAGTAGTGTAAAGTCAGCATATTTAGGGTAATTTAGCCTGATAATAACATGGTAAGTACAGATTAACTCCCCTGGAAGCCAATCCTGCACTGATTACAATTCTACATAGGAGATAAAACACAAGTTAGAAAAAGTTTCACAGCTGCAGAGCAAAGTGACAAAACAGAAGAACAAAGAGATCAGTGATAATGGGTAAAATCTTGGCCTCAGTAAGGTCAAGAGCAAACTCCCATTGATTTTAATGATGCTTGATATTTCTAATTCATCACCTTTGACGTGACACATGTACAAATACAAGTCAGTACAGAGAAGAGGCCTGCTAAACCACACCTCCACAAATGGAGGATTTTTGCTGTTTGTAGTCAGCCACCCAAGAAATTTGCCAGCAGGCTTTGAATGTATACTTTGAAGTGATTCAATTCCATTAAAGTGTAACTTGCTCATTTCACATTTTTGAGCTTCTTAAAAAAGCCATCTGTAGTTATTCTTCCAGTCAGAATAACCATTTTCAGTAATGGAAAAATGAATTATCTAGGGAAAGCCTGGAAATGTCACTGTTCTGGATAAATACTATGTGTTCCTTCCCCCTTCCTCTTCTCTCTCCTGCCCTTTGCCATTCTCATTATTAAACCCTGTTTCAGTGGCTGGATCTCTCCTTGTTTTCACTCTAACCCTGACTCAGGAGAAGCCATGGGCTGATAGCAGCACCAAGAGTAGCCCAACAGGCAGAGTTTTGTCCCTTTGTGAGGTAGCTGCTGGCTCTGCATTAACATATTTAGTTTTTGGAAAGAAGGAACCAAAAGAGCAGTTTATTCTCCAACATGAAGAGAGAGCAGCTTGAAAAGTCACACTTTTTTCTGTCAAAATCTCTGTCCCTCACCACTCCAACTCCCAGTTTCTCCTGTGCTCATCTGGACAGTTTGCACCGCCACTGTTACCCACAGCACTGCTTCTAACTCACCTCCCCTGTTCTCCCAGCACAATGGATGAAAATTCAATTCCATTAATAGCTAGGCTAGCACTCCTGTCAGCTTCCACCAGGCTGAAGTTCTGCTTAATAAGCACAACCAGAGTGTGAGTCTTTCCTGGAACTAATTGTGCTGTGACTTCAGCGCAAGGATTCAGACAGTTTCCAGATGTGAGGAGCTCCAGGCACTGTTTTGCCCTCTGGCCACGAGCCCGGGCTGTGACAAAGGAGTGGCACACTCTGGTGTGGGACAGGATGGTACCACGGTGCTCACCTGGTGTTCTGAGCCACAAGGACTCCACAGGACCATGCTCTTGTCATGGATCATGTGTGCTTCTCACTGCCCAAAATCCTTCTGGAATTTGTCACTGGAGTGCTCAAAACCAAACCAAACACTGTTTGGTTAACAATAACTCATCTCAGAAAAATTTTCTTTCTACAGAACTTTTTTTTTCTTTTCTTTCTTCTTTAGTTCAGTCTTTTCTTTCTTCATATTTTTCTCTTTTTTTAATGTGATTTTTGGTGGGCTTTTTTTTTTCCTCAAGATTAATTTGTGAGAAGAGTTATACAAGACATTTAAGACAAATTAAGGGCAAACTAAAGTTACTGATAGCACCATGGGAGCAGGTTGTGAACTCTTATATCAGGCACTTTTAACCATGACCTGAGGGCACAGTGTTGTCCCAGCTGCTTTCACTGCAGGGAACACCTTCCCTCACCTCTGTTTTAAGGAGGCTAATGTGACCCCTTTTATATTTAGCACAAATATAACAAAACACATGAGAACACTGCACAGCTCATGGCAAAGGAACAGCCAAGGAAACATTTCCTACAGAGAAAGATCCCTTTTCACTTTCAACTCCGTGCCAGTGAAACAATCTTTCCCCTTCTAAGTAGGCTGCTGTTGCCCACACACCGATGCTCGCTGAGGTTATTAACATTCCTTGTTTGCAGCCTGAATCCCATTTGTATGGTACAAACTATGGCAAGTTTATTTCCTAACGTAATGGTTACCAATTAAATATCACCCAAGACTCAACATTTAATCAACCTCTGCCTTTTTTTCCATAAATTCTATAAAATAATTTAAGTTCATCAATGATTTGCATTTTAGAAGTGCTTCAGTGCCTGCAAAAGCACAAATGCCAATCTTATTGTTCACACATACTTCCAAGGTTCAAAACAATTGAAAAAAGAATTAATCACTCTGGATACATTAAAAAAAGAAAAAAAGAAAAAGGCAAAAAAGAAACCAGAGGATGCTTTGCAGGTTATTATCTTGATTTACAGGCTTAGTGTACTCTGTCTTTGAAAGTGGAGTATCCTCTGCCCTTTTCCTCTACCCTTGTCCAAGGTGAATCATTTTGAGAAGTGAGAAGATCCAAGGACAGGAAAGAATCTCTGAGCTCTGGTACTCTGGTATGCAATTCAGACTACCTCTGCATATTCCTTCTTTCTTGATATGAAAATTGAGCCAAATCTCTTGAATGTTTTGATTTGGAATCCAGCAGTGGTTGTGATACGCACGATTTACAGGCACTGAGTGATGCCAGTGTGCACACCCCTTCTGAGAGGGAGATTGAGGCACGGTGTTGGGCAGTGCTTTGCCTCACCATGGTCACTGTACCTTTTGAAACCATGCAGTTGATAAGATTTTAACTCTCAGATTTGCTGGGCAGAGCGTGGTGCTGATAACACCAAAGCTGTGTGTTCAATCCCTGTGTGGGCCATTCACTCGAGCGCCAGACCCCATGACCCTTGGGAGTCCCTCCCAACTTGGAATATTCTGGGGTTCTCTCATTCTGTGAAGTTTGTTCCCTCTAAAGCCATCGGCTCCTCTTCCGCTTGAGCTCCCATTTCCCTGTCTGCTGCCTGTCCTTGTGCATCACCCTCAGACTCTCGGAGTGCCCGGCCCCCCTGGCCCCGCTGTGGCCGTGAGCAGCTCCGTGCCCGGCCTGGCACGGCCCCAGCCCTGCCAGCAGCAGAGCGGAGGTGGCCTCCCTGCCCAGAGCTCCACCAGGCCCCATGGCTCTGCTCCCCTCTGTTGGTGTGGCACCTGAAGCCTGGGCTCCTTCCCAGGGAGCCACAGAGGCGGCTTGTCACGGCCAGGGGGGTGCCGTGGTGACAGGCTGGGCACACAGAGCCTGCTCAGCACCCACAGGGGCACAGCCTGCTCAGCACCCACAGGGGCACAGCCTGCTCAGCACCCACAGGGGCACAGCCTGCTCAGCACCCACAGGAGCACAGCCTGCTCAGCACCCACAGGGGCACAGCCTGCTCAGCACCCACAGGAGCACAGCTTCAGGGCCTCGCAGAGGTCAGGGGACACGGGCTCTGCCGCACCCTGGGGCACAGGCAGGGATTTGCTGAAGGTCACGCTGCAGTGCACTTTGTCACTGGTGATTTCACACGGAGGAGTAGCAGCTGCCTGTGCACTCGTTCCAGCTGAGTGCCCTCCCTGAACAGGATCTTATTGACAGATTTCTTCAGGAGCTCCAATAACCTGCCTGCACAAAGACAGACTTCTTTACACTTTGGTGTTAAAAGATGATTTGTCTATTTAGGAAATGCATGCATTCATTGAAAGTCATTCTAGGCAGAGTAGAGAACTGACTGAAATGAATTAATACACCTGGCAAACCTTTTTTAAAAAGTTCATGCTTCTGAGAATAGGAAATAATATATTTTTTTCATATTTCACTCTAATAATAAAAGAGTCACAGACCCTCTAAATAGAAATCAAAGATATATAGGCATGAACTTCAAAAATAACTAAGCCTGAAAGGATTATAGAATGCATGCTCCTAAGGAGATGTTCTCTACTTATAATATCTTATTTTCTGAGGCAAATATTAGATTAGTTACTGGCTGGTACATGAGGAAAATGTAGAATGGAATAACAGTGATAAACTTTATGTCATTTCTGAGATGAGATCTTCATTGTAACAAAGAACATGCTTTAAACTCATCATGGAAGAATATTTAGTGTGTGCAAGAAGATATATCTGAGCTGCCTTTGGGATCCTAGGGTGGAAAACCCCAAAGGTTAAAAATTCATAACTAAACATGGTCATTTCTGTTTCTAAGTTACTGCCATGAATGTCTCAAAGATGCTGAATTCAATTGCCCAGCAAATCTTATCGGGTTGGTATTTAGAATGTCAAAAATGCTCTCAGAAAGATAACGAGGACTTAACAAGCACTATCAATCACCTCCTAACAGCTGAAAGCCCAGCTGATATCACAAGGTTATGCAGAAGGAGCTAATGAAGATATGGATTTCATTTGGCTTGCAGAGCAATTTTTCTTTTATTAATTTAAGAGATGACTTTATCTTAAATTTTTTTTAATTTTTTTTTTGCATATAAACTTCAATATGATCCTGGTCTACATGATGCTACCTCTTTAATAACCCTGTCATTTGAAATTGTGCAGGAATTGAATGACCAGGATTTCTCTGATCCCCAGTCTGCCCCACAGCTTTGGATGGCAATTTTCCTCTTCCTTCTTTTTTTTTTTTTTTTAACTTTATGATCTTACTTGCTATAGATCTGTTTTCAGCTACTATGTTTTATAATTAAAAAATGTGTTTATGTACCCCAGTCCTCCCACTAAGGCTCTGATAATGGAACAGAGGCGTTGAAAATGGTCCATCCACTCCTGCAATTGCTGGGAATGGGAGAGCAGGGCTGAACAGCACAGCGAGAGGGATATTGCTTTGGTGCTTCTCTTTGCAGTCTGGGGCCCTGATCCTGCAGACATTTAGGCAGTTGAGCAATTTTACACAAGTGAATAATCTGATTTAGTTCAAAGGGAGTACTCACATATGTTAAATGTCTCACCTGCTGTGGTGGTTTAACCCCAGCAGGCAGCTAAATACCAGAGTCACACCATCCCCCGCCGTGGGACGGGAGCAGAGCAGGGAAACAAAGGTAAGGATTGTGGGCTGAGACAAGAACAGCTTAAAAATGAAAATAAAATAGAACATAATCATCTTTACTGTAAAATAAAACAACAAGAATTTTAATGGAAAGAGACACAACAGAAAAAATAATATGAAAATAGAAATAAAACCCGAGAAAGATAAATTATTGACAACAGAGTGTTCACCACCCCCTGACTGATGGTCTGGAATATTCCTGGGGCCAGTTCAGATCAGCTGTCTTGGCTCTGATCCCTCCTGGTTCCTTGTGCCCTCCTGGCTAGCAGGCTTCAGGGAAACTGAGGAGTCCTGGACCACTCAGCAGCACCCAAGCCATCAATCAGCCTGTTATCAACATTATTCTCTTTCTAAGCCAGCACCTCAGCACTGTGGCAGACACTAGGAAGAAATTTAACTCTATCCCAACCAAAATTAAGACACCTCCCTGCTTGTTCCTGAGCTGGAGACCTGCACGGCACCCAGGCTGTGGCTTCCCGTGTAGGGAACTTCACTGCATGAAACCCTGTTTTTTAATTTTCTCCTAATGGCTGCCAAAGGAACAGTATCACATTCTCTGATCTACTTTTATGAAATACAAAACAAGAGTTTGCATTACTAGAGTGCACATGAAGCTTAATTGGAAAGGGTATCGGGGCTTCAACTTCAGGAAAAGAAAACAGGGCTCAAAAGCAAAATAAAATTGTTAGGGTACAGCAAAATATTTTCTGTTAAATGGTGCATACATTCTGCTCATGTGGATTTTGGTCATACCTAAAGGTGATGTAAAAGTGGGATGTCATCAAAAAATGACTCTGAATATGTAAGATCCAACAGCAAAACTCTCCCCTTTAATTACAACACTTGCCATCTATTAATTTGTGTATATATGCCATCACAGAACTGTGATTCCATGTGAATTTCCATAGCAAAATCCCATAAGCATATAACAGACAAAATCTTTGCCATGATTAGCAAATATTATGGGAAGACACAAGATTTGTGATTGCAACTAAAAGGCAGACAAACATTTTCTTTGTGGAGTTTACCTCTGAATTCTTGATACTGATGCTCTGGTGAGTTAAATACTTCAAGGAAAATGCTGCATAAATACAATACAGACCCACTGTCTTCTAATAGGCATTGAAAACCCCCCATACAGTGCTGAATTTGAAATTTTAATATGCAACTGTTATACTCCTTCAGCAAGAACCAGCTTCTCCTCTTCAGAGAGCCTCAAGGGCCTCTGTTGTGACCCAAACCAAGTCATCATTACTGAGGCATTCCCCTTTCCAAACACAACAGTGAAATCCTTTGCCTTCTGTTGCAATTTACGTTCTCTGCTCTGCAGGAACAAATTCACTTATTAACTGCAGAGTCTCAGGCACAAGGAACTCTCTTTAACATTTTGTCCAAGGAGCATCAGAGTTTGTACTCTGGCCAGACATCACTGAGAAAACCGCTGGTCAAACGGAAGGGCACCGAGAAACCCCCCATCTCCTCACAGCTCCATGGACATAAAACAGGAGCGAGCTTTGTACAGTAAACAGGATTTTGTACATTAAACAGAATTATCATTGCCTGAGCTGGGATTAAGCAAAGGAAGACCATTCAGTATAACATTAAATATGGCTTAGTAAATATTGAAAAGAATATCCTGAAACCAAGACCAGTGTATTAAAATAACATTTATGCTGGTTATGTTGATTAAAACAACAAATACTTTGAATATACTTGAATATGCAAAAGCCAGAGTGATTATGGATGGAAGGTGTTGCTCCCAGAAGAGCAATGATGTCTTTTGTCTATTTGTTTTGGTTAAAGGGGTGGTGCTTTGTCCTGACCTATAAAAGATTTTGTGCTATGACACGCTTCTGTAGCCATTTACTGGTTAATTGTTTAGGTTGAAAAAGACCTTTGAGATCACTGAGTCCAACCATTCCCCCAGCAGTACCAAGCCCAGCACTGACCCCTGTCCCCAGTGCCACAGCTCCAGGGATTTCAAATCCCTCAGGGCCAGGGGTCCAGCACAGCCAAGGCTGGGCAGGGGTGGACGGGTGTTCCCTCTGCTCCTGTCCCTGTCCCTGGGAGCAGAGCCCGACCCCCCCGGCTGTCCCCTCCTGGCAGGGGCTTGTGCAGAGCCACCAGGGCCCCCCTGAGCCTCCT
>VZUI01032057.1:0-11398 GCA_013401135.1 Cettia cetti
GGGGGGTGTATATTTTTACAGGCTGCTATTTCTAGTTTCTCTTCATGAAGAGAGTGCAGCTGTTGAGCTGTGATGCTATTATGTACTAGCTGGCCTGCTATTTAAATCCCTCCAGGAGGACCAAAGGCAATCTTCTGCTTCTTTATAGATAGCAATATAGCTAAGTTTCAAAACTCTGAGTATTTCCCAGTGCAGAGTGGTCATAAGCTGTTGTAGACCAGTTTGTTGGTTTATCAGTCTGATTAATTTTGACTGTATCTATATAATCACTAATGTGTAGCTAGGCTCTCCATGTGATTTAAAAAGGACTAAAGACAATATATGAAAGGCAGAGTGATGTAAAACTGATTTGGGATGCATGGCTGTGGTTCTTTTTAGCACCTTAAACTTTGGGTTTAACACAGATATTGAGGAGTCAAGTCCCTCCTGATACGCAAAAAATTGAAACTTAGGGTCTTCTCCTGTTTTTTGTCATCTGTTGGGAGAGGTATTTATTTTCACTTTCGAAAGCTTTACAGATTTGAATTGTTTCCCCAGATACGTGCAGAACCTTATTATGTTTTTAATTCTTTTCTATGGCAATCACAAGTGGTTATACTGTCTATCCATTTGTGTTTTCTTTAAAAACTTTTTGGCCTCTTGATTTGTTTGACTTAAATTTGAGACAACAACAGCAATCTTGAAGTTGCTCAGCTCCACAGGGATGTATGAAAAGAGATTCCTAGGGCAGAAGTTGGTTCTCACATATTCAGTGGTGAGGGAAAAAATCTGGTTTTCTTGAAAATATTTTAAAGAATTCTTAGTATTTAGCAACATAATTTCCTAATTTAACCTTTCATGTTTCCTTTCAGATTACTGAGACAACTGATACAAGCAAAGAAGTTTATAACCTTCTTATCCGTACTGCATACAGATTTAACCATAGTGGAGAAGAAAACCAAAGGACTGTGAAGCTGCTGAATGAACTTCTTCAAAAACTTATATTGAAAGTTTAGAATTTTAATGTCATCTATTTATCAAACCAAAAAATTAGATCTTTATCCAGGCATCAGACTTCCATTAGCATTTGGCACCAAGGGCAGAAAGATACCTATATAAGCTATAGGTGCTAATTTATGTTCCCTCATCTATATTGAAAAATAATCTGTTGTTTGGAAATGTTAATCTTTTGAAACCTAATTGTAAATATTAAAGATGCTTGAAAATTTTGTTTTGAGTACCTTTTGTAACAAGAGATGTACATCATTTAAAGCAGTTCACTCAGCTCCTTGTTGTTTATCTGGCTGAGGTACAGTTTTTCTCCCAAATTACGCATGTGGGTTTTTTTAAGCAAGTAATATCCAATTACTTGATTGGGAAGTTGTTACTAAAATGTTTTGTTCTGTGCTTCTGCTTTTATAAAACTAATGATGATCTCAAGTGATTCATGGTGTTCTCAGGAAATCAGTGAGTGATGCTTCCTGAACTCTTTCCTTCTTTTTGAAAATGTTTCCAGAATGAAATTCTTCCCAGATTTGCTAGATGTGAGGGGTTTTTAAATACTGCAGGATTCACAGGACAGTGTTCTCCTCTAAGTACTATACAATAGCTGGTATTTGTCAACTGCAGGTATAAAATTGCATACAGTACAGCCCACTTAACAGTTGATGCTATTATTTACTCATTTAAGAAATATAGGGTTATTATTCAGACAAAAGAGGGCAAGCAAAACAGAGATTTAAGGACATTTTCCAGCTTGAAGGGACAGATTTCCTATAAAGGTTGCAACTTCATTTTTTTGTCCAGCAGTAATTTGCTTACTTCTTTGTTTAGGTTTTTTTTTCCTTCTGCAAGGATCATAGGCAGGTTTTTTATCCTTAGGAAAGTATTTTTTCCAACAAGTTTTGTGATACTGTCTCTACCTTAACTAGAAAAATAAGCGTGGAGAATAGTAGTGACAGAGAATCTTAACTTTACTCACTAATTTGTTCTGCTGTATTACTTATCTTTAATGCCAAGGCTTGTGCTAGCCTACTGAAAGATGCTACTTGGAATACAATTGCATATAAAATCCATGATGTGTATCTTGAATTAATAAAGCTTTTTGAATGTAGCATTTGTTTTTGAGCAAGGGGAAAGAAAAACAGTGTACTTAGTGTCTCTTGGCTGTAAGAAGTGGAAAAATATTTTCTATTATGCTGTTAACTGATTTCTTACAATTTTGTTCCCAGTGAGTCATCATATGGAAGTTAACTGCCCTCTTAGTCAGTTTGCTAGTGAAAAAATAGCAAACACATAATGTAGGTCTGCAAAGAAAATGTTTTCTTGATTAAAAAAATATTTTAAAATGAAAATTCAGAAAGAAATATGTAGCAGTTTTTCTGTTGTTAATAGCCACACATATCTAAGAAAGTAAAACCCAGTTTTCTGTTCCCTGAATACCATAACTGAAAGGCTTGAGATTAAACTAAATTGTTTTTTGGTCACAAACTCAGAGGTATTTGTCTAGTGGAAACAGATGTGGAGTGCTTTATTTAGAATGATTAATAATCTAAAATTTTAACCTAAAGGAAGAATGATTTTGTTCATTTGTTTTTGGCTTCATGTATAATCTGGTTGTTGGATGTGAGGCTCTTTGGTTGTGTTTTCTTCATATTGTGCCTATATATAATTTTAACTATGTAGAAGAAAGATTAGCAAGGAATTGCAATATGTAATTCTTGCAGAAAAATTATGCAAATGATATTGGTATTATATTTAGATGTGTATGGCAGGTTATGGACAGGTATTTTAAAGTATCTTTTCTTTACCAGTGTTTTTATTTTTCCACTGAAAAATGCATGAAAATTCTTCTAACTTCCTTTAACAATATCCTCATAAATAACAATAAATCAATTCAAGCAGGAATTAAATGTACAATGAAGGCAGTAAAAACCCAGAATTAGTAGTGAATTGGTACATTCTTGCTTTCCTGTGTTTGTCTTTTCTAAGAAAAACTAAATGATTTAAATAGTAAAGAGGGTTTGCTTGATTCAGGAGGCTCTAAGGAAGAAACCTAATTGATGCTGTCTGTAAGTTTAAAAAGATACATCTGTACTGGCATTCTTTTTGCTCTTTTTAGCATAGTTATAAATTGTTGGTATTTCTTTTTCATTACTCTTCCACTATGCTTGAATTATGATCTAACTTTGATATAAGCTGTGATTTTGTGGGATGTTGAAGCTACTTTTTTTATTTTGCCAGTGGAAGGCTACAGAGCAATTTGGTAGATCTGAGTAATGGAAGATTTCTCATATGGTGGCTTCTGCATTATCCATCCAATGTGTATCTTTTCCTCTGTAATTGCCGATTTCTGGAAATGTTCTTTGGAGCCTTCAAGGCTGTACATTTTTGCTGAACCAGCCAACAAGTCCTGAAATCAGACCTCAAGTAGGTTTGTTCCCTTGTGTTCTATCTGCAGCACACACCCTGGTTCTGGACAGCACAGTGAACACAAAGAACTTTTCAAAATTGTTCTGCTTCAAGGTGTTTTTTGAATAAGAATGCAGACAATAAATTTTACTTCTTTGTTGATTATGCTTCTTTCCAGTCTAAGACTGCTAAGTTAGAGCTTTTTGAATTCGGCAAGCTTAGCATGATGCTGCTGGATGGTTTCTGTGGATTTTCTTCAGGCAGAAAAAAGGTCATGTCTGTGGCTTTTATTTGATCAAGATCTCAGTACAGTGCCTATACAAAGCAGAATGTATTTTATTTTGTCATGTATTTTCGGATACTGCAATTTAGCTGACCAACAGTAACATTTAATCTGTTAATTCTAGCATTTTTGATTAAGTTTCTGTACTCTCAGCACTGTAAGTGCAAAGAGGTGTTAATATAGTGAGTTAATACTTGTTTCAGTGAGCCAAAATCTGTGGTGTATGTTTGGTTTGGCAGGGATACAATTCAAAAAATTCCTGACGTTTTAGCATTATAGAAGTGTAGGATAAAACATCTAGCACAAATTACTTGCAGTTACTAAACAAAATACTGTTAAGTCAGATTTACACCATTTCATTGCTGTATAATCTAATGCCAGAATAAAGTACCTAATGTTCTTTGTGAATGAGTAATGTCATAGTACATTAAAACAGTTTTCCCTCTGATATGAGAAGGGTATAGAAAGGTGATAGTTTCTGACATGGAAAGGCAGTTTTCTACTAGACCCAAGTTTGGAAAGTCAAAACCTGGAATGTCAAGGGAGGAGTCCTCTGTGAGCACACAGAGCATGTGTTTGAAATTTTTATGCTTTCCTGATAGTCTGCAATGGCTTTCTTAAGCAGCAACCAGCATGTTTTGTTGGACAACACCAACCAGTAGTTAAACCACTGTAGCTGAATGCTGTGGTGCTAGAGGCATCCCACTAGCATTTAATTCATTGCAGTGTTCAGATGTGGGCCTGCTTAGATCCACTTCTCTGGCAAGTTTTCCTTGTGATGCAATTTTTTCTTAAATGCTTGCCTGGATTTAAAGGATATGCTCATGGTGGACATTTCATTTGCTGCCCTAGCAGAGAGTAGCTTATTCTGGGTATTTGCTGTTTGGTGGTCTGTTCACTAGTGAATGCCACAGAGGCATTTCCCTTGCTTGCACTGGCCATCTTCCTTTAACCAGCTGTCTGGCTGCTGGAAAGGAATAAACCTCACAAGATCCTTCTGATGGCTTGAGTGTGCTCACTGTTGTCTGAGCTGCCAGGAGCCCGCTAGGGATATGCATTGGACTGGTGTCATCCACTGAAACAAAAACATGAAATGTCAGCTGGCTCTAGCTGAGTTGTAGTGATGTAGTTCATAGGCAAAGGTGGCCTATATGCTTTAGTTTGTGTTCTATATTCTTGCATGTGTGTGAAGGGAGGGAGTGACAAAAAAAGGTAAAACTCAACATGTTTGAAACTCAGCTGTAGAAATTTAGCTGTGATTTTTATATTTGATACTGATAGAATTAGGAAGTAACAATTCCATACATGACATTCCATTAACCTGCATATCAACAAGTAGCAGAAAAAAATCCAGCAATAGTGTCTTTAATAGGTCTGTATATTTAACTAACTTCACATCTCTTATTACCTTAAAAGCCTCTTGCATAACTCTTGTGTACTATATCAGATGATAAACTGGCTAAATAAAAAGTACACGCTCAGAAACAATGACCCTCTCTTTTCTGTCCTTTTCAATAAAAATATCTTAGGCCCATGAACTTTTGCAGACACATAAATGCCATCTTGAAGAGATTGTTTTTACATATTCTTGATTAACATTGTAAATTACTGTTTGGATGTCTCATGTGTATGTGCCAGTTAGCCTGCATGTACAGTTCACTCCTCAATATTTTATTTCATAGCTTGTGAGGTAATTTTGAGGCTTCCAAAACAGGTGCATGTAATATGTCATTTGCCTGCTACTGTTAAAAATTTCCTTAATATTTCACATATGAGAAAGCAGCTTCTGTTTCTTTTGACTAATGATGCCATAACTTCTACTATGTACAGGTATTCTGAAAATAGGACTTAGGCTTTTCTATTTCCAACTAACTTGTAATGTGGTAGCTGGCAATATGGATTTCCCATCTGTACCATCCCATCCCTGTAGAGACTACCAGTAAGTGTTTAAGTGCTTTTAATCTCATGGCTGTGCTGCACTTCCTTATCAGCTTCAGATGTCTGCGAATAGAGAGGGAAAAGCCAGTATCAGATTCCATGGAAGAGGAGTGAAGCCACAGGAGTAATTTATAGGATGGAAATCTTTTCTTGTGTGTTTGCTTCTTTGCTGAAGTACAAATGGCCAGTGCTGAGCAATTTGCTGCACAGCACACTTTTCAGGCCAGACTGAATTGCTGTAGCTGCTTTCTCTGATTTGACCTAGACCATGAGTGGATACTGAGCAAATGTAAGCCTAAACCTTGCAATTAAGCAATAACATCTGTTTTGGAAAGATAATTTCATTGGGATTTAAAGTCTTCAGATGACAACTGTTGACTATTTTTTCATCAAGGCTCTTCTGATCTTGATTTCATGAGTTCTGCTTGTTATATTGGCAGAGGAAGCTCTCAGATTCACCTACTCTTTAAACGGAAGCATTGCCTTTTTTTTTTTTTTTTTTTTTTTTTTTCCCTTTTGGGGGGAGAAGATCCAAGATGAGTGTACAAATGGTAGATCCAGTCTCCTTATTTTTCTTCTGTTTTTATTTTTTAAATGGAATACCCTAAACCTATGTAAACATTATAGAACGAAGCTTAAGAACTTGCATATAAAACCAAGAATGGGCTGGATATCTGTTTTTCTGCTGAGATCCTTCACTCACAGACTTGTGTCTAACCACACAGCATCTGCAAGTCAATTGTTCCAGGCCCTGATTTCTTCAGATCTGGCAATCTTGTTGTAGAAGAATGAAAGAACAGAATTTGGTATCAATGCTGTCCCCTCTGTGCTTCAAAAATGCATTTGAACAGCCCAGTTGGTGCAGCACTTAAGACTGCTTTGGGACAGTTCTTCAAAATGCATTGTAGGGTCTGGCAATCCACCTGCATTTAACGAAAGTATAAAAAGAACTGCCATGTGACATCCTGTTGTGATGTCATTTTCATAATTTTCCTATCAATTCACTTTTTTGCATCTGAAAGACTGTTTGGCTCTTGATTTTTCAGACATTCAGGGAGTAGGCAGGAGGAAGAGCCATTCAGAAGGAGGACTTCCTGGCTGCATTGGGTCCTTACCACCTCTAAAACATAACCAAAATGCAGTCTTTGTAACAGTTGTATTTCAAGACAAAGTGGGGAATAATTTTTACGTTTTGCACGTTACAAACCTGTGGTTTTAATGTTGAATGCTCTTGATGCAAAAATACAGTGATACAGCAGCTTTCAGCATTAACCTTAGTTCTGCGATGTAGAGCTTTTCTAAGCATCACACCTACCCCTTCAGCTGATGCTGGCATTACTTCATACAGGTAACAGTGAATCAGCTAGCTTAAGAAATAAATAGGACTGGTCTTTTTATTTTCTTAGTCTGTGTGCTTTCTAATTGCTATTCCTTCCTTCCAGCTATTAAGTAAAACAATTTACATTCCTGTGATTTGATCGAAGGAAGAAGAGGCAAGTTCTGGGGAGAAGGTGTGTCCAGAAACTAAAATGTGAGTAGGTGGGCTTCTCTGTTCCTGTATAAAACAGAATAAAGTCTTGTGATTATTTATCTGACTCTTCATCTGTGTAAAGAAGTGCACTGGTTTAGGCTTAGGTAGAGTTAATTCCCTTCTCAGAGGCTGGTGTGGGGCTGAGTTTTGGATTTGTGTTACAAGATTAATAATACAAGAGATGATTTTGTTATTGCTGAGCAGGGCTTTCACAGAGCCAAGGCCTTTTCTGCTTTTCACAGATCCATGCTGGGGAGGAAGCTGGGGGTGCATGGGAGGTTGGGACAGGACACAGCCAGGACAGGTGGCCCCAGCTGAGCAAAGGATTATTCCAGACCAGGCTCAGGCTGTAAAGTGGGGGAAGACGGAGGAATGGAGAATATTTGAAGTGGTGGTGTTTGTCTTCCCAAGTCACCATGACACATGATGGAGCCTTGCTTTTCTGGAGATGGTTGAACATATGTCTGCCCATGGGAAGCAATGAATTTATTCCTTGTTTTGCTTTGCACGTGTGTGTGGCTTTTGCTTTCCCTGTTAAAATGTTTTCATCTCAACCCATGAGTTTTCTCACATTTACCCTTCCAATTCTGTCCCTGATCCTGCTGGTGGGAGAGTGAGCAAGCATCTTCATGGGGATTGGCTGCTGGGGTTGAACAATGACAAGTAGAAAAAAGGTTAATCATTTATGTTATATAATTCCTTTTTTTTTTTTAATACTTGAGCAAACAGGAACGTTTTCCCTCAGCTAAAACTGTGAGCTTATTAAAAAGCCTTCATATATAATCAAAAACAACAGGAAATTGTAAGGCAAACAGGGCAGGATGGGCAGTTTCAACACAAATGGTGGCAATTACAAAATCTTAATGTTGGTTTTGCAGGGTAATATTGCCATGTTACTGATGGGAACAGAGGTGGCTGTAGGGACCTGTGGCCTGCGTGTAGGGAGATGTTGGCTGAAGGGGCATGTGAAAGGTGGAATGAGGGAGGCAGTGTCCTTCCCTACCTTAGGGAACAAAAGATAAAGTACTTTTCAGGTGTAAAACTGATGAATACATCAGAACGAAACTTCAACTGGTCATGCTTGGCAGTTAAATAGGTGAGTTTCAGGCACACCAATGGACACACGGAGACTGGAGTAAGATGGTTGCTGAGTGCTTTAATTTTTAGTTCTATTGTACTTGAAAGAGTGGACTGTAAAGGAGGTACAGATGTAGAGACAATAACTTTTACTACCAAATATAAAAACAACTGTGGGACAAAGCTACTGTGAATAAACAACTTGTGGTTAAAAAAAAAAAAAAAAAAGTCTTTTTCTGTGTGGTAGATGAAAAGCACTGTCCTTTCAGGATTATAGATGAAGTGAATCACACTAGCTGCCAAGCACCAGTTTCTCAAACCAGCCTGTTAAGATCCAGTCAGGATGGCTGGGGATGATGCCAGTGGCAAAGCAGCCAACATTGGCCCATGAATAAAATGTCTCAGATGGAGTTTCAGCAGAGAGCTCCAGTGCTAAGACACCAGTCCCAACAAGCCTGGATGTAGTCAGAAACAGGCATTTTTTAGAGATGACTGAAGTGAACTACATTAACTAAAGGGTACAGCAACATGCAGCTACTGCTCAGGGAGATGTCAGAAGACAGCAGAGCTGTCAACTCTGTAACAGCAATGAGCAAAACCATTTCTCAGGTTGTCCTGTGGGCATTTGTGTTGGGCTACTGTGCTAATATGAAGAGCTATCAGTTGAAAACTAAATTCTGCTTTATGATGTGTAAATGATCACGCAAAAGCAAATTTTTACAGAACTGCAATTTCTGCATGTTTTGAGGTAACAGAGCGAATGCCTGTTGTTTTTCCGTAAAGCAGGTACAAGCAGCAGGAATCAGGACCTTAATTTTGTGCAGAAAATAAGCACTTTAGATCACAGCAAACAGACACATGCAGTTAGTCTCCCAAGGACTGTGCAAATGTCTCAATTTTTTAAGCTCTGCCAAATTTCACTGACATAAAATGTCAGCTTAGCAGCAGGGTAAGGTTTTAAAATAAATTTTCCAGTACATTGTGTCCACAGAAACAAAGGAACATAGCCATATCAGTGTATGTGTTCACTTAATATTTTTTAATATGCCTAAACTCAGTATACTTGTGAAATTCTAGATGAGGCTCCTCTATTTGGTTGCTTCCTTTTCCTTTCTTGAATTTTTTTTTTCTTCTGTCTGAGCAGCAGGAATTGAGGCCATGCGGAGAAGTGCACTTAGGTGTCTGGTGAAATCTTTGACTGTTAGAGGAGACATCAGACATGATTCATGGATATGGGAACGGTAGCACAAAGGCAGATATTTTATAGATTTAAAAGTCCACAAGATACATTTTTAAAAAGACTACAAGATGTATTAATTTATACAGTATGGTTTTGTGCTCAATATGTGAGCTTATTTGAAATGTTACTCTTATCTTAGTGCATTATTATGTGGGTTTTTTCAAGTAAAATACTGTTAAGTTACTGGTAAAAATTTGAATGGCCTTAGATATTTCATATACTACTGCTCACTCTTTAAGTCATGTGTAGAGAAAGTGAGACCTGCTGCAGCACACACATGTGCTAGCTGGCACTTGCCTGCAGTATGGGGGCCTGGAAGGTGTGGATTTTCCAGATATTTACTGTCCAGTTTCTGCATCTAAGAATCAACCCCAGACTAATAGAGCCTTTGAAAAATAATGGCTCATGACTCAGCTGCTTGCTGATTCTTACAAAAGCATCACGGTTTCCTCCCATGTACAGTATGCAGAGGAGCCTGCAAACACACCTAAAATTTTCTGTAATACAAATACCAGTTCTCAAGACTTTCATCAGTTGTGGAGATGAATTGGCTGGCTGCAGTGCTCTGCATGATACATTTTAATCCTCCATATAACTTTTTTGTTTTGATAATATCCTTTTTCATAGTGCTTTTTTGTATGTCAGAAATCCTTAGGTTCGTTATGCCAGCTTGTTTCTTCAAGCTGCCCACTTGCTCAGGCTGCGTTTCTGGTCAGACCTTTGTTTCCAGACTTTTTTCCTTCCATATTTTGTGTGTGGCATGGGCAATAGGGTACAGCTAATTCCCTCTTAAAAGAGAAATCACAGAGACAGCAGCAGCTGCAAACACCTCCCAGCAAAGCTGCAGACAGAAAGCAGCTGTCAGCAAAATGGTGTGGTTTACTCTGTACTTGCAATAGAAAGTGTATGGCAAGGAATGAATGCATGCCTGCTGAGGGGGCAGGGGATTCACAGGGCCACTCCCTTGTTATGTTCTGCCTTCACTCTGAAAAAGCAACCCAGTAAGCAGCATGAGAAAGTAGATGGTGATCCTTGCCTAACTGTATGGATACAGTTTTAATTTTCTGTCTGAGATTCAGAGCTAAAAGGTACATCCAGAAAAGGATCACTGAGATCCTAACTAGATGCTGACCTGATGAAGTAAGTGGGAGATAGTTCAGCACCGGGCTTTCTAATGCTATTCAAAGTAAAATTACAACTGTTTTTGGAAAAGACTGAATTAGGGATGGGAGGGCAAAAAAACCCCTATAAAATGCTGTATTTTATTCAGAGGGGTCTGCCTATGAAACAAGTAAATGGAACGTAAGGGCAAAGGCATACCTATATAGATGCCTGTGTTGTCATACAATCACAGAATATACTGAATTGGAGGGGCCCCACAAGGACCACTGAGTCCATCTCCTAGATGGAGGTATCGTTTGAAAAGACATGGCTTCCTGTAATGATTTAATTACAGGAAGTTTGGAAAGAGATTTTTTGTTTTTTACTTTTATGTACTACAATTAGATTCTGCAATTTCCTGTCATCAGGAGCTCAATATAGAAACGCCCATCTTGAGAGAAAATCATTAATAAAATGAACAAAAACAGTGATGGTTTGTTGTTTTGGGGTTTTTTTCTGTTAGGCTTTTCATAGGGCCTATTAAAAATTTACATGTGCAGGATCTACTGCTCCAGCTGGATCCCTACAACTGATAAATTCATCCAAGAATCCTTCAAGAGCTGGCTGGTGCAATCACAAGTCTCTTTTGAGTGGTCTTGGGGATCCAGAGGTCCCAAATGACTGGAAGCTGGCAAATGTTTTCCTGGTTTTCAGGAAGGGAAGGAGGACTCAGGAAATGACAGGACTACCAGTATCAGTTCTCTGATTAAGTTATGGAGAAGTTTATTCTGGGACTACTGAAAAACACCTGAAAGACAGCGCAGTCATTGGTCACAGC
>VZUI01032058.1:0-11406 GCA_013401135.1 Cettia cetti
TTCCTTTCCTTTCCTTTCCTTTCCTTTCCTTTCCTTTCCTTTCCTTTCCTTTCCTTTCCTTTCCTTTCCTTTTTCTTATTTTCTCTTTTTTTTTTTTCTTTTTTTCCCCATCCCAGAACTTATTTATAAAACAGTAAATGCCTCCCAGTCTGGATGTGAAGCACCCTGCTTCAAGAACAGGAGATCCCCCAACCCAGAACTAGGGACAGATTTTCCTTTGGCTCACCCCACCTTTCTTTCCTCTGCTAGGACCTGCCCAGGAACCAGACAAGGAAACATTTTATTCTGCACCCATCACATATCGCTAGCACTGCCCTGGACCCCCAGCCAGGGGAACAGCAAGATTCTGGGTTGGGGAAAAGACACCCACAGTCTCCTGGCCCCCTCTGCCTGTCCAGCAAAGCTCATCTTGTCCCTGCCTGGAAAGAGAGAAACTTTCATGGGATGTTGCAGGCAAGCAGCAGCCCCTGCCCACACTTGAGAGTTTTGCAAATGTTCAAGTTGTACTAATTTTATATGGATGTATTCACAGTTGTTCTCTGCAAAAAAATGGACCTGTGTTACTTTATTAATAACCTAAACATTACGCATTAAAGACCTCTGAGTGACACAAGATGACAAAAAGCTGTATTTTTCCAATATACACAAGCACACATTTAATAACCTTCTATTGCATCTCAGCTAGGCCCTCTCTCTGATGGTTCCCATGGCAACTGAGATAAAAAAACCAGCCATTTTCCATATCTCTATGAAAGTCTATTATATTGCAGGATTAGTTCATCTTCTGCTAAGGTCAAACACAAAGTCACACAACCTGAAATATTTAGAATCCATGTACATTCATTTTTTTATATGCCCTTTCATTTTCCACAAAAGACTGGGCTCCTCTGAGGTTTTATTTCCCAGAAAATGCTAAGCAATGCAATAAAACATCATGATTAGCAGCTGATGAAAAGTTCAATTGTTTTCTTCTCTCTATTTTTTTCCCCTCTCTATTTCTTTTTTCCCTTAACACCCCCCTCCGACATTGTTGGGTAGATAGTGCCTTCCCAATTTATCAGCAACAGTGATTGCGGCCGATACGCGCCGCCTAATTGGGCTGGAAGCGATTCGCAGGCGGATGGCGGCACCTTCTGGCAGCGGCGGGTGAGGCGCGGCGGAGCTGGGGCAGCCGGGGGTATCGGGGCGCTCCCGCTCAGCATCCCCCGGCCGCGGACCTGCGGGGAGCGAGGCAGAATCGATGCTCCCCTGGGAGTCCGGGTGGTCCTCACGGGGATACCCCAGGGCGAGCCCGGGGACGACACCGCTCAAGCCTGCGCCAGATCGTAACAATTAATATAATCCCGCTGCGGGCTTGAACACTCAAGAGTCTGCACCTGCTTCTTTCCACGATGATCAAGCATTTTTATTTAGTAGAGCAAATAAGTTGCCCCTTTCACCTGCAAGTTTTAGATATTGCACACTTGCAGGGGTGAAAAAAAAAAAAGAAAAAAAAAAGTGTTACACACATACCTGAGTCGCTCCCGTGAGCCCTGATCTCTTTGTGAGAGAAGTCACTTTTTTTTTTTTTTTTAAATGAAGGAAAGCAAAGTCACTTTTCTTTTACATGAAGGAGTTGGCAGCGTAATTCAACTGGGTCTTGGTGATACCTCGAAATGCAATAAAATAAAAACTGGGCAGCCTTCAGATTGTTTGAATGGTGACAAAGATGTTATCACCCATGCTATGAAGAACTACAGCTTGCTCTTTTTCCAAGGTCACTCCTGAAAACCTGGGAAATCAGGGGAGAGAATTTGTGCATGTGGCCATTCATACTTGTGGCTTTTTTCACAGATATATGCTGCAATGTGACATTTATTCCACCCCCCTTTAATGTGGAAAAATAGAAATATGTGGAAATGGGGAGAAGCTTGAGGGTGGCAAAAGTATGGAAGAATTTTTTTTCCTTTTTTTCCCCCATACCTCCACCTCCAGGAGGCCCCACAGGGGTGTCCCAGTGGCCCCAGCCATGCTGTTGGAGCAGCTCAGGAGGGGACAGGTGGGGGCTTTAGCAGAGATGGTGTATTCCAGTCTATCCCTGGAGATGATCTATACCTGCTGCAGAGAGGTGGAAAGGGACTGGAGATAGGAGCCGGTGTGGGCAAAGCCAAATCCCAGCCTAATCCTCCATTCCCCTACTGCCTCAGCTTTGCCCAGCCAGGGCAAAGAGGTGTTGCCAGAGGTCAGCACGTGCCCAGGGTGCTTTCAATAAGCTATTTACAGGTAGGTGTTGCACAGCAGTTGTTGGAGCCATGCCCACCTTCTGAAAGCAGGGAGCAGCCTCTGCTCTCAGCAGGACACCTGGGAGGGGGATGCCAAGGTGGCTTCCCCAGCTGAGAACTCACTAACCCGGGCCAACTGTGCACCCATGAAAGTCCACACCTACACCTTCCTCTCCCCTTCCTTTGCTCTTTGCTCCATTCTACTCCTTTGCGGGGAGAGCAGATGGCTGTATTTTTAGGGCTAATATAAACCTACATATTTTAAAATTTTAGATCCTGGGGTTTGGATGTTTGGGGTTTTTTTAAGGCGGATGTATTTTTAATCTCAAGGTTTGGACTAAAGAAAAGAAGGCTGGAAACGTGTCCTGAGCTGAATGTTTGAAGGAGGAGTTCAATGCATTACCAAACAGAGGTGGGTTTCTTTCTTAAGTCTTGTAGTTTCTTTTCTCCCCTACTTCCTCACCCTCCTGGTCAGTGGCTGTCATGGTAGTTGCATACCTGAGGTCTGTAGTCTTGAGAAAGCCTTTAGAAATCTGGGAGTAATTGCATCCTTCAACTAAAAAACCACATTCCCTTGAGTTAGCACTCTGTGGTGTTGGTCTTTTCTCACAGCTCTGGCTCTCTTGTGATAGCTGCTGCTGTGACAGGTAGGGGCTGAGCTGCCCTAGTGCTGGTAATGTGGGTGTTATGGAGGGACTGTGACAGAGTTCACTGTGAGCATTCCTGTCCTCCAGCAAGTGGGGATGTTTGTGTGCTGGAGTCCACTGGGGCTGCTGGGAACTGGAACTGTCCTGGGTACCAGGCTGAGTGCTGTTCAAACTCAGCAAAAATGGGGAAGACAGATAAGTCTCCTTTGGGTTGCAAATATTTAGATTATTTCCAGTGGCCAGTTAGTGCTGAGGGGAACCTAGAGGATGTGGGACTGCTGGCTTTTTCCAGAAGCAGGGTGGCTGTTCAGGCTGGGAGAAAGGGACTCCTTCCAGCTGCAGGGGCTTGGGAGGCCTGCCAGTGCAACCAGGGGGGTGCTCTCTGCTCCCCTCCCTGGTGTGCCAAATGTCATGTAGTTCATTCAGGACCATGGTGAAATGCCACAGTTTGGCCCCTGGTTGTTTTTCTGTCTCTCACTGACATCTGGTGCATTGCTGTGAGTTGCCAGAAAGAGGTCCTGATGGAGGATGTCAGGGCAGGAAGAAAGGAGCTGACCTTCCAGAAATGGAAATGTTTCAGGCTGTTTTTAGCAGTCATGTCTGGGAAGAAAATCTTCTTGCTCTGGTCCATTGGGCCCTTGTGGATAGGTTTTGGTAATTGTTCACTTGATGCTACGCTGGAGGTGCTTAATTTACCCTTGTCCTCCTTGTATGCCTGAAAAGATCTTGTGGAGTTTGAGAGCAATTTAAAAGTCCTACTGATTCCTCATGACTTGTACATTTTTGGTACTCTAGTGACACTAACAGCCCTGATGCTCTTGGATCAAAGAGGATGGTCCTGAATGGGAAGAGTTTGGAACCTGATACTGCTTTGAGTCCTAAGCAATCCTTGTGAATCCAGTTCAGGAACCCCAGCAACATCTCTTTAAAGAGGGAATTTCTTGCAAATCTCTGATTCCTGCTCTGAGTGGGGTATGGAAGAAGGAAACCTTGCCATTATATAGCTGTTCCTTGTGATGTGGGAGAAGTAAAGTAATTATTGAGGTTAGTGAAAATAAGCTTTGCTTACAGTTTGAGATGAATGAATGCTTTAAACTCTCTTGGCTTTTTGGCTGAAATCAAATGTGGCATCAATGTAATACCTGTATCCATTATCTGGGGAGTGGAAGACTTACCTTTCTTGATGCAAGGTGTGAACTTGATTTAAAAGGGCTTTCCTTCAATTTTGTTCCCTAGTGCTGAGCGATCCTGCTGGGTGATACTGTGGGAAGGAGGGGCTGCTCTGCCTGTCTGGAAGGGAAGGGGGGAGGACAGTGTGATAGGCTGTGCTGGATATCTGGAGAATGACGAGAGCAGAGCATGTGAAATGTGACTGGGGGTTGACCTGTGTGCTAGAGGAACAGTGTGGGTATGGTGACAGCACAGAGACAATAGGCAGCCACTGGGATGGAGATGTACAGATAGTCCCTGTTTCAGAGTGATCATCTCGCTACTTCAGTCTCCTTTGAGCAGCATCTGACAGCCTATCTCCAAAAATCCAAACAGTACCTCAGCAGCAAAGGCATAAATCATCCCAGGTACCACCTACCTGTGCCCCAGTGTGTGGTGCACCATGCTCTGGCTTTGCCCTGGAAAGCGCAGGACCTGGAGTGAGCTGACAGCCAGCACTCACTCAGAGTGTGGATGGTGCAGGGGGCTTGGTAGCCACCACCAGAGCAAAGGATTCAAATGAATAAGACCAGGAGCACAGGCAGCTGTTCTTGACTTCAGCCACAGTGCTTCCATTGTTCAGACCAATGTTTTCCAGCCACTGCCTGCAGACATGTCAGTGGTGCTGCCAACAGCTGTCCCACCAGGACCACAGCACTGGGAAGCATCAATGGAGCATCTTCCAGAAGCCATAGGCACAGAGCAGGAACAGCCAAAGGCTTTCTGAACTCTGCCTTCAAATGCTTTTTGATGATGAAAGTGGCACTTGTGAAATATCATTACAAGCTCTGTGGTGCTGAGCATGGTGCTAGCCCATGCACTGCCTGGGCTAGTGGTCTATGCTGCTGTGGCAGTGGCCAAAGTTGGGCAGTGAGGTCAGTGTGCCCCAAATGGAGAAGACTGATGTGCCCAGTGCAGGAGCTCAGGGGTGGGTTTTCCTGTAGGATTTCTTCATTCTCAGGTGTATTTAATCTGTGCTGGGGTGAAAGCATCAGCTTCACCACAGTTTTCACTCAGCATGTTGGTCTTGGTCTTGCTGTCCTTAATAGTGACAAATCCCTGAGCAGAAGAGCACCTAATGACTTTGTTTTCCACTCCACAGAGAGGGGAGATGGCATTTAAGAGACCCCAGAAGCCTTTTACTACCTCAGGGTCCTGGCCTAGGACTTGTTGGAATAAATCAGCCAGGCATGTGTCTGCCTGTCCTTGCAAAGTGAACTCCATGTGTGTTGGAAGGAGGGTTTTTTTTCTGGGCCAGAAAAAGTGGAACACAACCTGAGAGCAGGGCAGAAGCCCAGCTCACCTGCCACACTCAGGCAAGTGGCACATGAAGGGGCAGAGCTTCACCCCTCAAAGGCCCTGCACATCTGAGCCACTTGAAGTGTGTTGCTCCAGTCCCACACAGCCACCATTCAGGTCGGTGGGTGGATGCAATGTCTGTAACTAGAGGGTCTCCAGGAAGGTCTTCTCTCCCCTTCAGAGACTAAAAGCTGATGCTGGGAGGCAGAGCACATTGCCTTTGTGGGCTCTTAAGACCTACTGGAACATCTGATTGGGCCACAGTTGGGGACAGGATAAGGCAGCAGGGGATGTTGGAGCTGCTCTACCAGCTGGTTCCTCTGCTGTGAGGATGTGTAATGCACACCAGCACAGCATATACTGTGCAGAGTGTGTGACTGTGGATGCAGTACTTATTTAGATGTTGAAGGTGAAATGAATCTTTGCAATTTCCCTCTGGGCTGAATCTTTACCTCTTTTCCCAGCTGAAAGAAAACACTGCTTCTCTGCACCACAGAAACCTCCTCCCAGCTCAGCGGGATGTTTGCTGGATTTTGGGAGTAAAGCCTTTTTCCCTCCACACCCCCTAATGCCAACACTCACTCCCTCTTACCCCTCTCCTCATGCACTTTTGCCTTCATTTCCAAAGGCTGGTGGATCTGTCACTCCTCTGCTCCTTTCCCTTGTTTTTCCTAACTGTTTTGGAGCTCAGTGGGTGGCTTGGGCTAGAAACCTGCCCAGCTCATGAGAGCCATAGAACACTTCCTATGGGGCTGATAAAAGCAGTAAAAGCAGGGTGGTGTTTTTCCTTTTCCTTTTTTTTTTTTTTTTTCCCCGACCAAAACCCAAAATAGCCTTTTCAGTGCAACAGGTACATCACCCAGTAGCTGCCTGATGTCACTAAATCACCTCAGTGCAGTAACTGCAAATTCTTCTGGATGGTGATGCTTGATGCTCTGGAGGAGGCAGCCAGGCTGCTGCTCCTCCCCAGCATGCACAAGTGAAGTGGGAGCAATGGCACTGGAATAGGTGAAGTCACTGGGAGTAATGCTTTCCTTAACCTGTTGATCTCAACCCTTGCCTTCTGGGCTGTTCTCAAGGCTCCTAAACAAAACCCATCCTTCCGTAGGTAATGTGGCTATAATTTTTCAGAATTGAGAGGTTTTTTTCTTAAATCACTTTTTTTCACCCAAGGAAGAGAGAAGAAAAGAGGAGGAAGGGACCCCCACTAGCACTTGTCTTGGTGCTTGTCATGCCTGCCTTTAATTGACACACCTTGTTATTAATGTTTTCCAGCCACCTCTCATCCAGGGCTCAAACCTCCCTGTCATGTTAAAAATGGACATGTGTTGACTTTGGCCTGGGAGAAGCCAGGCCCTGGCTGTAGGTAGGAACTGCATGTGTTTAGTCTGGCTTACATTTTATTTTCTTCTTTCATCAAATTAGTTCAGCGGTATTTTTTTTTTTTTCCTGAAGGAAAGAGAAGAAAAACAATCTGAGGCTGTGGGTTAGAATTGCAGCATTGTGTTAAAACAACAAAAAATAGCTTACAAATGTGGGCTATTGCAGGCTGGGTAGAGATGGGGCCACTGGAGCAGGGATGGGAAAAGTTGCTGCGAGTAAACACTATATCTATAGAGGCACATAGATTCTTCCTGCAACCCCACAGCCCTGGCTGCTTGTCTGATTTATTTCAGTTGAGCTTGATGCATTCAGCCTTGCTAAAATTAGTGCTGTCCTAACTGCACCAGGTTTATTTCTCCACTTCTCCTTGCTCAGCCCAGTCAGCAGTCTCGCTGTGGGTACCCAGTTCCCCACCCTAAAGCTCAGCCAGGGATGTGCTGCAAACCCACAGAGTGACCACTGGGCAGGAAAGCCAAGGAAATCCTGCTTCTTGCCCATTAAATATCTGTGATTAGGGGTTATGTGGCACATTTCATTGGGATAGCAGTTAAGATCCAGACTGCATCCATCAGGGATGCTCCTGTCTCTGAATGTGGAGTGGAGGAGCACCCAGACAGTGGGGAGAGCATGTCCTTCCCCTACTGTTCCAGGTTTTTACCTAAACCTTAGTGCCTCACTGTGAGAAGCATCTTGTTCCCTCTTCCTGTATTTCCCCAGGTGCTCCAGAGTCAAATGCATCCAAAATGTCCATAGGGTTCATTTAACACATAGGACATCTCCCCAGCCACAAGTCACTGAGGACCAGGGAAGCATCTGGTCCTGTTTTGGTGCCAAATGAAAAGAAATAGCTGAAGCTTCAGGGAGTTACTAATGGGCTAGTGACACCATCCTGCCCACACTGAATCTTACCCTGCTCTTGCCTGGGGCAGATGAAATGCCAGCCTGGGGCTGGAAACAGTGCTTAGGGGTGTGGGAGGGGAGGAGTCCCAGGAGGGTCTGCCAAGAGATTCCAAGGGGCAAGAGGAGACAACTCTCCCACCCCCTCAGGGGCATGGCAGTGGCCAATACTGTCTTTAACAGTGGCAAATGCCTGAGCAGAAGAGCAGCTAATGACTTTTTCATTCCACAAAGAGGGGAGATGGCATTTAAGAGAGCCCAGGAGCTGGTGTTGCTTCTGCAAGGAATGACTGCCCTATCATATTCAAAGAGCACAAGTGAAGTGAAAAAAAAAAACAGAGAAGGATCCTCCTTTGCCCCGGGGCATGTTGCAGACAACCCATCTTCACCTCCTGAAAGGTCCTGAAGGTGGGTGCTGGTTTAGCATCTCCCCTCTTGGCAATTCCCATGTATATCCTTTCTTCCTGCATCTTGTGATGGGTGTTTCTGTGGGCCCGATGGGATGCCCATCAAGCAGACCTTTATCCTCAGTGCCCACTAAAACTGTGCCAGACCCACTATCCTGGCAGTCACAGGCTCCCCCAGCCTGGATTTTCTCCCCATTTTTTTGTCTGTATGGGCAAACAAGAAGAGGTCCCATCTGTGATGCTGGCTACCCCAGAGGTGCCACTGCAAACTGAGGAAGCTGAAGGGTTGCTGTCTCCCTGATGGACTCATAAAGAAACAGTTGTACCCAGGAAACTGTGATGAGATTTGGCACCAAAACCTCTTCTCCCCACAGCCACAATCCCATTCCAAAGGGCCTGCCTGGGCAGTTCGTCCATATACAAGAGGACCTGACTCCTCCTAGGGGGCCTGAAATATTTTCTAACAGTTACTTTTGTAACATTAGTAAAATCAAAGCAAAACGTCAAAATTCCCATTAAGGCCCATTTAACTTCCCTTGTTCCAAGAGAAAGTGCCTTTGCCTGGAGGCTAGTTACAGGTTTGCTGCACGGTCATGGGAGACTATTGTATTACAGGCAGCACTGAGCCAGAGTTTGCTTTCTTCAGGGTAAAGGCTTTTCCTAATCAGGATCAGTTTAATTCTGTTATCTGAATTATTAGGTTTGCTATGTGTCTGGCCTGTGCAGGAAGAAGATGAGGGAAAGGAGACTATTGCTGGAGGAGGAGAGGGGAAGAGGGTCTGAGCTCCAAAGGGCAGTGTCTCTCCCTGTCTGGGACCGGCTTTTTGCACTACAAAAGCTCTGTGTGCATGTTGTAGACAATGATGGATGGTGGGATCTGTGGAGGCCCTCCAAGGGCTTTGCAGCTTCAGATTAAGGCTCACTGTCTGGCTCTGCCATAGGTGAGTGTCAACCTGATTTACTGGTGGGGAAGCAGTCAGGAATGTGGAGCTAAGCTGCCCTCACCTGTAGAGATGTAAGATGAATTTTTCATTAAGTAGAGGATACAGCAAAATCCTTTCTTTCCTCCTGGAAAAAACAGCATCTCTGCATCCTGGCTCCTGTGTCAGGGGAGAATGTTTGGGCCTTACCACATCCTTGCTTTGAAAAGGATACCTTTTACCCCTTCCTTTTTTTTTCTTTCATTTTTTCCTCCCAGGAGTGAGGCTGTGTATAAAAATTTGAAGGAAGTGTTTTCCATGTTATTCCTCCAATATCCTTCACTCTCTGTGTCACAGGGTCGGTCTGTGTGTGGTCCCCACTCCATACTGGATCTTGATGCTTGTGCTTGAGACATACACAATTATACTTCTTTGAGCCCAGGCCCCCCCAGGGAGCATTTTGGCTGTCAAACCTGCTTACAGGGCACCCAACAGCAGCAGCAGCAGAAACAAATAACATGTTGGGTACTGCTGATGGCAGCATAAGGAGAGTGGGAGGGGAATGTTAGCATGATGGTGCTGGGAAGGGCTGGCCCTGAATGAAGAATCTGAGCAATGCATCCTGACTAGCCAGTGAGTGATGTTTGTGCTATCTGTGCCTCTGAACAGAATGAAACCAGGCTGGACTGAGGCATCAAAGAGAAGCTGGGGCATGCCCATGCAGGCAGCAGCCAGCATTGCTGCCTGAGTGCTCCAAGGTGGTTCCTCAAGATGAGGATGATCCTAGTTTTATTTCACCCATACAATTATTTCACCCTGAGGGGAGCAGGTGAGCTGGACACTTGCTTGTCCAAAGGTGGCACCAAGACACTGAAGAAGAGAGAACCCATGCACAGGTGATGTGGTCAGAACTGGCAAGGTCATTAAGGCACCATTGGGGTAGGTGAGACTTAGAGAAGCATGCCAGGATTACAGTGCATCTAATTTAAGAGGTAATTCATGAGGCTTTCCCCATCCTATAGCAGTGAGACCCCTCTGTGTAATAAACTCTCCTCTCTGATTACAGTCAGGCCATGGTTATTCTGAGGTCTGAGCCCAGGTAGGACAGAGGATGTGTGTTGGCAGAGCTGTGGAAAATTGATGAGATGTAAAAGACTCGGGGAGCCCTTAGCAGATCTACCACTGAGTTGTGTCTTACTGGGTTTTTAGAAGGTTTTCTTAGTACCCATGAAGAACAAGAGACTTGCTGGTACACGAAGAGTCTCCAATGCATTAAATCTGGGGGTAAAAGAGCTGCCTGGGAGTGGGAGCAGGGAGATCAATCACAAGGCAGGTGAGTGATGTGAACAGCACCATTTCTCATCAGTGATAGGAAACATATGACTGGACCCATACTGATTGGCATTTAGGGATCCCACATAGGGCAGAGCTCGACTCTAAGGTGATGGAGGCATTGCCATAAAGTTTTCAGTTTTGTTTTTTGCTGGCATAATCAATCTTTTGCAAGAGATGCTCTCTGCTCAGCTTTCTGACATTATCTCATTCCCACTATTAAGTGCAGGCTGAAAAAATGTCCCAGCACTTCAATTTTCAGCCACTTAAATTCTGAGCATCTCTGAAGCCTTGGTTCCATGCTACCCTCTGCATCCACATCTCCTTGCTGATGAGAAGCTGTCACACAGGGAATTCAGCACCTGTCTTTGATGTCCTGTCCCTGTAAGGTGCTCCTGTCCTCCATGGCCTGCTTTGGTCTATCAAGCCTTACAGGTTCCCTGTGTCAGAGATCATCTCTTTCCTCCTAAATCAGAAGCTGATGGTTTCATGTCTGTGTCCAGGAACATAGTGATTCCTGGAGTTCTCTTTGCTTGGCCTCTTTAACCTGATGGAATCAACAGGCTGGCTCTTCTAGGCCCAAAGTTTTTCCAAAGAAGGTAATTTTGTAGGGATACTGCTGTGGGGTGTGCCAGCATGCATTTGTGATTGTATTGTGAATTTTAATATTGTTGAGGGGTTGGAAGGGTGATGCTAATGTACAGATTGATACTGAGAGTCAGTGTTACTTTAGGTCACTGCTGGGAGCTTCTGCCATAGAGCTGCTGATGTCCAAGACATGTGTGTCTTGGGTTATGGAACCAAAAAATGTGTATTCTATTTCATCTGTTGAAAGCAGTTTGGGAAATGTAGGGGGTTTTTTGTCTCTTGTAACTACGGGGGGAGGGGCGTGGATGCTTTCTGATAATGGCCCAGCTGTTAAAACCTGGTGGAGTAGTGTTCCTTATCTTTTTCCTCGCTCATTTCCCCCCCCACGGGGATATTGGCTGATAATGGCCCATTAAGGCTCCCCAAGCACATGACACATTCCATCATCCCACTGTGAGATGCT
>VZUI01032069.1:0-11430 GCA_013401135.1 Cettia cetti
CCTCTCCTCTCCTCTCCTCTCCTCTCCTCTCCTCTCCTCTCCTCTCCTCTCCTCTCCTCTCCTCTCCTCTCTTTTCTTCCTTTTCCCTTTTAAATAGGTGTTTAACCTTAGCTGTTATAATTTGATTGACAATATGGTAGACAAAAGGTTGACAGACACAAAACTGTTCCCAGAAGTCATTCTCTTCACACACTGCTGGCCAAACTAAACTGTAAAATATTTTTCTGAAAAAAAGTCCACACTTTTTCCCTTGCTTTTACTTTCCTGTTTTCATGAGATACTAGCCACCAATCTCTTCTTAGAAAGCAGAAACAGACATAGCTACTCAGGTAAAGAGATATTTTTAAACATTCTATTGCATGTAAGCTGAGACAAGGAAGCTCTGTATAGAACCCAAAAGTTGAAAAACCTACCAACCCACAATGCTGTAATAACCAGCACATCAAATTGGGACTGAGATATCATTTTTCCTTGAAATAAAATTAGATTTTTTCTACATGCAGAAAGCTGTGCAGCTGGTATGATCTACAGCATGGGAGGGGTCTGCTGAAAGCAAAATACAGGCTGTTTCCATTTTAGAAATCTCTGCTGTTAATGTTAGTTTCATTTTTATTGGGTTTTGGGGGAATAGTGCTGGTCTCTTTCAATAAGGCAAACACAGAATACTGCTACAAGAGAAATAAACAACACTTCTCTCAGGTAGAGAAAAGAGGCAGCATTGTGGTAGGGAACCAACTTTTAAAAATTAGTCTCTTATGGAGCTTGAGGCTGTTTGCTTTGTAAGATGCCAAATCAAGGAGTTGATGGGTTTTCTTCTCCTCCAGACCCTAAAACAAAAGCAGCCATTTAGTTCCAAGATAGGTTTAATACTTAAGTTTATTATTTGCCTGACTTCAGTGACAGAGCAGTGATCAGGGTTGGTTCTGGAACAAAATTACCTATAAGCACAATATCAGCTTCATAGATTACATCATGGTTCCCTTTTTATCTGCATTGCTCTTTATTGCTGTCACTCCTGCCATGTAAAAGTGGGGGAAAAATCTCTTGAATTGCAAATGAGGTGCGGGTGGACCTCTAAAACCCTTCTTCCAGCACAGCTCTTGATTTTACTCATCAGCCTCGCTTTTCAGGTTACAATTTTTTCATTTTCAACAAGACAGTTAGAAAATACAGCAGTGGTACTCAGAATGAGCCGAGTTGTTTAGTTTCACTCTCAATAAAACAGTCTTTAGAGGACTTACTTTCTGGTTCAAGGAACAGTTCAAATAAATCTCAGATACTAAGTTACAGGATTGTCGGAGAGGAGGTTAGCATCAGGAAAATTACACATAATTTTCTCATGCCACAGAAGAGACACAGTTACAGTGTCAGTAGAGAGCAAAAGAGCTGTCAGATTTGGGGGAAGGCTCTCTAATCACAGAAAACGTGGGATTGTCCTTGTCCTCCCTTTCCCACTGCTGCTCAACTCCTACTATCTGCTAGCTGTGGTATGTGTACAGTTAACTGCTAATTAAGTTATTCTAACACAAATTTACTTAATCCTTGAGCTTCCGTTTTTCCCACCTCCAGTCAGCAGAACAGAGTTTTGTTGCCATGGCATAATCTTGTTGAGGAAGGGAATTTAAATAATGCCACTGGCTGTGCATGACCCTTGGCACTCAGAGCACAGTTTGGAAAAATGTAACTGCAAATGAGGAGGGAGACATTCCATGCCCTGCTCCATGCCTGTTTCATTCACACACATGAGAGGTGGCAGAAAATATGAACAAAAGCTGCCACTGCATGAGACAATAGGAGGAGGACACACAGTAAACTTAGAAAAGGGTGTGTGTGCCTGGGTGTGGGTGAGTGAGAGAGAGAGATGGCGAGGGAGTACCCTTCCCACGAGAAAAAAGATGACAGAGCCAGTTCTCCGCAGTCTGCAAGCCAGATAGTCAGACAGTAAAGCTGTATGGCCATTGGCTGAGTTATTCTGATTTATATTGGCTGTGTATTTCTGCCTGATAACATGAAATAATGCCTTTGTGGAGTGACACAAAACTTTATTTGGTAATAGCTAATATAGGAGTCATGTATCCCATATGACAAAATAAGTAGTGGACTACGGAAATCTTGTTCTATGCCAGTTGATCATTAACAAAATGTAAGCAGTTCTCAAATCTGAATTAGCCTTTCTGGTGTGCTGAAACTGTCTGCAAAAGTCATTGGATTTTCCAAAACAAGCAAAAAAAAAAAAAAAGTAACCCAACCTAAGCACAACAGCCCTAATAAAAATAAAACCCCTCAGTATTTAACCATTTGTTTTGTTTTTCAGATAATTAGGTGAAACATAAACTTAGGAACACTATATTTCAATGTATTAAAAAAGCATGAAAGCAATATCTCATATAATAGCCCAAAGTTTTATTTTGCTACAGTTTTCAATGAACCTTACAAAACTCCTTGGCAAACACTTGGCTTGTGTATAAATTTGCTTCCAATCTCTAGATTTACTACTGCCTTTGAAGGAAATGCAGAATTTGAATTACAAACTTTCATTCACACTAGACACTGAAGGATGACTCATTTTCTGAAGTTTCTTACTTACAGATAAAAATTACCTCTGAATTTCAACTTGTATCACATAGACTTGTTAGCCGAGGAGGGACTTTATTCAGTAACATGGAGGAGGGAAAGAATGTCAAAGAGGTTTTGAGTTACCGAAGGGAAAAAAAGTGTAAGAAGATTTATTTTTCATGCCTGTGCAAGCACAGAACAGACCAGGTCTTTATTCTTTTTTGTAAGTCACAAGATCCTAGGACTATATTAGCACTCTCATTGTAGCAAGTTGTTTTATACAAATAAGGAAGAATGCATATTCACATACTAGTACCCATTATCCCCCAAATATTAGCATTCTTTCATTCTTTGTATAATTTGTGCACACAGTAGTTTCATATCCCAAAACTGTTCTCCGGGTTTTCCTGCTGTAATGCCAATTGCTTGGGCACCCAGACAGTCTAACTGCATCAATCTCAGCCTGGGAACAAACTGTGAAAACAGCAAAGCAAAATCTGCAAAGAGGATTTACCACCATCTCACTGCAAATAATTTCCTAATTTAAAGGAAAACAAGGAAAGCAAAGGGAGCTCAGTCATGAAAAGGAGGAAATCCTGCCACCACCTTTCAAACCTATTCAACCCTCTGCCCTGCCCCACTCATTATCCCACTAAACACAGCAGAAAAATACAAGTCCTGGAACTCAGCCAAAACACAGGGCTTTGCCACTTGCCGCAGGGCTGACCTTTCCTTGTGCCCTGCGGCCACTGCCACCACAGCTCCCGTGGAAGGATATTTGCTCTCTGCCTAGACTCCATGTAGGTCTTGCCATGAGATCCCTGAGCTCTGCCACCCAGATCCCACGCAGTGTGGGGTATGCAAGGAGCCCAAGGACGCTGCAATTAGCCAGAGCAGCTGCGATGGCTGCGTGAGGTAACAGGTGCGCTCTTCTAGCAGCCAGGGACATGACTGAAAATGTCGCTCAGTGACCGTGCTGGTGGAACGCAATTACCAATTAGGTGGTGCCGCTGGGATTGACAGGCAGCCTGCCCCCACAGGACACATCCGACCACCCAGGAGATGGGGCGTGGCTGTTTGAGAAGAAAGCCAGGCAGCTCCCAGAGGCTGCCAAGAGCTTTGCAGACAAGGCTGGTGGTGAGAGGCTGCCTATTCAGCAGCTGTTCCCCTTCATTCTTGGCTATCCCACCCGCCACTTCTCCCATCTGCAGCAACAGCCTGGTTTTATGTAGCACATGAAGAAAGGTGCACATTTTTCCAATGGAAGACCAGAAAACAGGCAGGAAGCAAGCTATTACTTGAGAGGCAGCTCACAGGGAGGTCCCAAATAAGATCTGGGTCCAAGATCTCCTAAACTGGACTACCCACCCTTGCTAATCTGGACCACCTGCCCTTGCTAATCTGGACCTATTTTACGCTCATTCTGCATCTCTAATGCAATTCCCACACTAAAATCATCAATCTTATTTGCTAACAACAGGTAGGGAGATGAAGGGTATTAACCCTGCCAGGTCTCTGTCAGGTTGGCAGCAGTGTAATGGGTGTAGCCCCACTGAGGCTGATAGTGCAAGCTGAGCTAGGCAAACTGAATGGGTGGCTTTATATGCAATTTTTATAAAAAGACATGCTCATGTCTGCACAGTATGTCTCTCCAAAAAAGTCAAGACACTAAAATCAATTAACCATGAGGTAGCATGTTTGGTTCTTTTTTTTGGTCTTAAGATACCAAAAACATGCCTAGATCAGTGAAATTACACTCTAATAATTCTTATCCAAAAAAACCCAATAAAAAACAACTGTGCACAGAACAGTTATTCTCTAAAATTTGTTATTGGTAAGCACAAGTGGAATAAAATGATGAGGATGGAATTTCTTCTCCATGGAACTAAATTATTTTTCTGGCAACTTCTCTCTTGCAGGTCTCAGAGGAAGGCAGAGGAATATAGTCCTAAAGCACAAGCATAACAAGACTTTAGTTGATCAACTAGCAAGATTTCTAATGTCTTACTAACAGGCTGCAAAGCTCTCTGAGTGTAAGACAATCCTAAAAATAATGTGTCCATCAGAGAAGAACTCAGAATATTCCTTGTCTTCTACTTCCTCCTCTTAAAGCAGTAAGAGAGGAATGGTGAAGCAAGAGGCTACTGACCTAGCAGCAACGTAGAGGGTCCTGTTCATGACCATGATAAGCTGGACGTCCAGCCGGTGCCTCTGTGTGGTGTTCCTCCCTGGCTTGTGACCCACAAACACCGGATACTGTCTTGTATCTGTAGGAAGGAAAAAAATCAACAGGGTCAAAAGAGAATAACAAACTGAAACAGTGCTAACATGAAGCACCATGGGGCCCAGCCACAGCCAAAACACCTGGCTTCCGTGTCCTGGAAGCACCGACTGGGGCTAGAAGGCATGAACACAGAGAGCTGGAGAGTTCTTCAAGGTTACAGTTTCTGCAGCTGCAAAGGAGAAGGTCATCACCTTTGTAGAAGACAAAAACAGTGAATTTTTTTAAGCATAAAGCTGTTCTAGACCTCTTGGCACTTTCTCAAAGTTTTTCTTTCACTGCTTGCCGAGCTTAAATGCTAGCTCCTGGCTGCCAAAGTATGTCTATCAGGACAAAGCTGTTCCACAGTGGCCTATCAATCACCACAATGACTGGACTGGTCGTGGCTAAAGCAAAAGGCTTGGCTCTCATTGGTTCAAACAGACAGTTCCCTGGGTTTTCAACTGCTGTCATGAAACAGCTGCAGGGATTTCTGAGAAATGGTGGTGATGACCTGAGAAGGCTGACTTGATAAGAGACTGAACAGAGATAAAAGAATAAAATAGGTATTTATTAAAAGGCCTTTAAGGATACACCTTGGACAGGACAAGAGCCTGGCCAGGGCTACACCCAAGATGGACCCCAAATGGTCACAAAATGGATAACAGATCATGGGGTCTTACACTTTTATAAGCTTTGGTCCATTTGCATATTGAGTTTAATTGTCCAATTAAAGCTCCAGATTATGAAGTCCTTGTTTTCACTCTTCAATCCATTGTTGTTTATGCTTTTGGCCCTGAAAACTTGTAACAGTTGTCCTTAGTCTCCATCTGGAAAAGGATTTGTTTTGTCTACCTACCCTGTGCCTAGAGCTTACTAGCACTAAATAGGAGGCTCACCCCTAGGCAGAACAAAATCTGAAAAACATGAGAGCTAAAACTTAAGGCATCAGTGGTGAATCATCACTTGAACTTTATGAAGTGAAAGTCAGTGCACATGATTTTGGCAACCAGTCTGATACTCCAGTCCTTTTGGCAACTGGACAGCAATACTGATTGGAATCCCTGTACTGAGCTTGTGCTATCAATAAGTCATCTTCACCCCCAGTTCTACCAGTCAGCAAGAGCATTTATTATCTAGTCCCATTATTATTATTTTTTTTTTGGGTGAGAACATAGCACACACAGGGTGTTCCACTGCCCCTCAGATGGGTGTACACCCTGTAACATCAGTGAACACTTCTGATCAAGGGCCACTTCACATTCATGCATGTCATATTATCATGACATCTAGGTACACAAACAAGGAGTTAATTAAGCAAATAAAATGACAGGAGAAGGATAATCCTCTGATGAGCATTATCACTCCAGACCTGTTGCAAGTGAATGGTATACAGACCTGACTAGCATCTAGCTATGCCTTTTCCTCATTAATATGCTTTGCCAGAAAGCTGCAGCTCTTTGGGGGAGCCTATTTCTTCAGAAACTCATCTAGTGCTTTAGTATTTTCAGCTACTGTCTTCTAAAAGCATTGTACCTGTTAAGCTTGGTCAAATATTGGTTCACGGCATGGCTTCAGCAAAGCACCTCAAAGTGTCATGTGCCAGAAAGTCTGGTGATAAAATTGGATAGAAAAAGGAACTTCTCTCCAAACCAGCTGAGAACTCTTGAAGAAATAAATTAAGACACCAGACAGGATTTATATTCAGAAGCTTAATCCTTCTGACCATGTCCTAAATGCAAAATGCCAAGTTTTGTTGTTCAGGCTGTTTTCTGTTCAGTAGTGTTTCTTCTGTAACTCCAACAAACTAGAGGCATTCATGTCCACTTCAGCATGCCATGATGCAGAGGAAAAATTATCCTATGGTCTATTTCTCCAAAAGGATCAAGTCTGGCAAATTTTTGCAAGAATGTTTAGCACTGCCCTTCTGGAGGGTGAAAATGTTAGTGCTGAAGATCCAGTGCCCATACTAGCCATGCTTCACCTGCATTTGTCTCAGAGTAGTTCTTCCCTGTTGTATCCCTGAGGTCTATTAGCATTTGCAGCACATCAGGTGTGCCCTGGAGTCTTGTCTTTCAAACTGGTGTAACACAGGACAGACAAGTTTATGGGCACTAAAGCCATTCCAAAGCACAGTAAACATGGACAATTTTAAAACCAAATTCCTGAACAAAAAGAGAATTGAACACAAGCCTGCTCTTGGCTGGCATACTACTCTCTGACACACTTTAAGAGGCCCAAATGCTAAAGACTTCTTCATAAACATCTGAAACTTGGGGACTTTGAAGGATTTTCTTTGCCATTATCACAATTGAGCTGAGGAAAATGTGAAAGGATCAGTTAAGTCAAGCCTGATGTCCACAGTAAAATGCACAGAAAGCTCTCCACCTGTTTAGCCAGCAGATCTCAATATGCAGCTGTTGCTGTTACACTAGATTTTGGAGAATTTGCCAATCTCTACTAGTAGGAGAGACCTTCTGTCATGAAAAATTCTTTGTCTTGATTTTGTTTTTAGCCACAATTCCATCTTAGGAAAAAAATGCCTAATGCTCAAGCAGAATGCATCTGAGCTTAAAGAAGTAAGTTCAATTATTAGTATTAGAGTAACAAATAATAAGACCATATGAAAAAGTCGTGTTCCTGTATCAGTACCTGAGAATGTAAATTGGATGATATGGGAGAAATCAAGAAAAAACAACTTTATCCACTGCAACTGTATTTAAGTAGTGTTGATTTGAAGTCTCCTGATCAGTACTAAATTAAGTCCTCTGGCCCCTTATACTTACAGTTGCCATGCGAAATACTGATAGGCTCAGAATCTTCTGGGAAACCAGCCCCAGCAAAGTGTAGCAGTGTGAAATATAGCAGCAAGGCTTCTGACCTCATAGTAGTTCAGCTGTGAGGCTTCACTTCTTCACTTCACCCTGTGAAGGACAAACAAAGAGTTTAAGCACCTTCTGTGGGATCAGAGCTTTAAAGAGTCCATGGAAAGAAGAGGGAGCTTTTCTTCTCAAGCGTCACGCTGTATGTGAGGAGGTGTGCTGTGTTTCTAAGCAGAAACTGCCCTGCAAAGCCAGTTATTCTTCAGCCCATGCCACTGCAGGGCCACATCTTGCTTGAGGACAGACTTAAGGACTTGTGTGATACAAAAAATTGACTGCCTCTGATGCTTTTATGCAATAAAGACGCTTCATCTCCTGCACTGATTGGCAGCTGACAAGAGTTTTCCAAGAAATATTTTATTTTCCCCTTCTTTGGTTTACATAATTAGATGATGACATGATGACACACACCATAAATAAAAAAAACCCCACACTATATTATTCTGGTTAAAAAGAGATTAAGAGGTATTCTACAGGACTGATTCATACCCTGCAGAGTTGTGAATCAAGTGAAGAAACACTGAGAGAGCTTGATGGAGCATTCAGAACATGTCATTGGGCTTTACCATAAAAATATGTACCCATAAATTTAGGTGTCGTAAAACCAATACTCCAACTTGTGATAAAATAAAAAAGAACTGTCTAAATCCAGCGTATTTTTTTCCTTGTGTTCCACTGATGCATTCATTCATTTATTCATTCATTCAGATTTCATGTACAAAAATAGCCCTAAATCTTTGAGATAAAAGGAATCACTGGGGCTTTTGGATACAGTGAAAAAAACCCTGCACATAATACAGTAAATACTTCCTAATTCTCAGGCAAATTTCACAGAGACATTGATCTGTAGGAGAAATCAGTGCAAAAGTGGGGTTTTCTTTTCATCCCTTCCAGAGGCTCAAACCTTTGATGCTGCCTGCCAAAGATTCCTTTTGAACAAAGATATTTTACAGTGGTCTCTCAGTCATTCAAGATTTATGGACAGAAAGTCAAACTTCATAACCTACATAGTCTTTGAAACTTAATTTGGCAAACAAAGTGCTAACTTGCCCTTCTGCAGCATTATTTAATATTAGATACCTGTGTCTCCTTTCTTGATGCCAAAAAAAGCATTAGCAAGTCTTAAATGTTGGATTCCTCATTTTTTAACCAATAGAAAAATGTCACAATAATTAATTTGCCTCATCCAATATTTGCTTTCAAATAAAATTTCAGTTGCTATAAATGGTGTGGAGCGGGGGATCTGTTGCAGGGTGATAGAGTCCATAAGGACTACTGATTTATTACACTCTCAGTGTTAGTCTATTATTATTTCAACACACAAATTGGAATTTTGGCTGATTCTCTGTTTCTATTAACAAAATAACTGAGAGACCAAGCTGGACCAAGAATAGGAAAAAAAAAAAAAAAGGCAGTGACAGGCAACTTAACTGAACGAAGTTTCAGATGGTGAAGGATAAAAATAGCAAGAATAAATGCTGTACAATGCAGACACTGTCTATTATAGTAGAATGCAAACGAAAAGATAGCACATACAATCCCCAATAGAAGTATTTCCATCTAGCACTGGTTAAGCCAATAGTTCTGTGTGATTACTGACACAGCTATATTTGCTTGCAGACACTTTCTTTATGCATTTCCTCCATTTGTCTTTTTAGTCACCTCTAACATTTTCTCTTGACTATTAGCTCTCTGGGGTAGAACCTGTTTCTTTCTATTTGTTGTCATTTGGGGCCCTTTGGAATGCCCAAAGAAGAAATAAGCAGCAGAAGTAAATAGCATACTTGGAAAAACAGCTTCCCTCTAAAGGTTTTAATTAAAAGCAATATATACACATAAAGGGGTTAATTCCTTTATTTTTATGAAGTTTTTCAAAATGTCATTTTGCTGGTTTAAAAATTTTGCCCTTGTACGTACACTGCAAAATGACAAAACAAAATGCCTTACTACACAAATTGATTGAAATTATTTTCTCCTTGAAATTGCCACAATACAATGTACAAATCTTGTCTGAAATGTACTTGAAGAACAATAGTTTAATGGGAAGAACTTAGGAAGCAATCCAATTCTTCCACTTAAACTGTATTAATTTACAGTATCAGTCTGCAGGCTAACAATCCAAACCACTTGGCTCACAGTGAGACTCCAGAGCATAAGAATTGCTGCTTTCTGTTACTCCCTGTCATCATAAAATCCACTATCTAACAATGTGTGTGCTGTGAGGAAAGCACCACAGTACTGCAGACACAGCTCTGCCACTCCCCTTTAGAGCCTGGAAAACTTGTCCCATGGGTGATTCTGCACCATCAGTCTACACTTCTCATTCAGACATCTGAACTGCTCCGTGTAAATTTGTGCGGGAGACAGCTTCCAGGAAAATGAACAATGCCCAGCAAGCTGACTTTGTGATTTCATGTACATGTTATTGGGCCAGATCTGCTTCCTTTTACCTGGGAAAAAGTTCGAACTGACAAATGAACTGACATAGATTGGTAGGAGAGAGAGAAATTCTCTCTCCTTAAGAGGATTCTTTTGCAGAAGAAAAGAGGGAGAAGAGAGGAAAAAAGCATAATTCGCTGTTGCTCTGATGCCAACATAGTCATTCAAATTCACAAAATGTGTATGCAAAATATCTGCTTTGACATGTCTATAATTCAAGTGGGCTACAGGTGTGTCATCATCTGTGCCAATAAATTAACATTAAGGAAGACTAAACTGCATCCAAAGGCAGCTTTTTTTTAGAGGTAATTATTCAAACATATTGTCACTTTTGCAGTTCTTACAATGGCAGAAAGAGCCATACTGTTTCAGTGGAATTTCAGAAAAGTGCTGATTCAAGAAGGTCACACTTATTTTTAGTACAATTTTCACTGTGCTTAGGCCCCTGGGATTGATGCAAATGTTCTCACTTGCAACTGTGCTGAAACTAGTTTTAATCAAAAGTGCTTGTGAACACAGTGTCTGATGAAGACAAACAGTTAAACAGTGCCAAGTGAATACAGGCACTGTCTCAAAATGAAAGTTTTGCAAACATCAGTGAAGCGCTCTCCATCATTCAAGCAGAGATCTGAACTGCAATTTCACCTGGCCTGCACTAAGCCATACTGGTTGATCTAAGAACTCCAGTTCTCTAGGTTCAAATTATTGTTACTCCTGGAGGAAGCTACTGGTGACAAGAAGAGTGAGTCTTGATGGTCTTTTATTATCAAGCATGCTATTAAAATATAGCCCTGCAAATATTTAAGACCATGCTTTATAATCTGTGTCTAATCCAGTGACTTGTAGCCATCAAATTGGCAGAATACATTAGATTTCTTCCAAGCTCCTAAAAACCCCACAAATAACCTTTTTGCATTCCTAAACCAAGGAATATATGAATTTTTGGAACATACATTGGTGCTCTGATACTTCTTTCTGAAGCTGATGTTTCAAATCCTATGTAAGAAACTTTGTTCTGGCTGCTGACGTATTCTCTCCTTTTTGTCATATGATAATTAAGTATAAACAAACCCCATGATCTCTTAATGTAAATAGAAATCAAAGTTTTGCCTTCTGAGGTGGAATAGGTTTCTCTAGTTGTACACTTCAGCCCAAAGATGAATCACTTCTAAGCAGGATGATAGTGGCTCTTACTATTATTTTTACTTTGTCAAAGTATACATATACATATACATATACATATACATATACATATACATATACATATACATATACATATACATATACATATAC